>JAUKWC010067939.1:0-34787 GCA_032356245.1 Endocladia muricata
TTTCCTACTCTGTCATTCCCCTCCCCATACCTTGACTCCCCACTGCACGCGTTCATTCCGCACACCCTTCATCTGCTCCACCATGCCTGCCCCACTCCACGCCACCACCTTTGTCGCCTCTCCCCCATTCCCACTTGCCTCTTCCTCCTCCGCCTTCACCACTTCCTCCTCCCGTCCTACTGCCTTTGCTCTCACGCATGCGTCCCCCACCAATATCTGCGCCTCGCTAACACCCCGTTCTCCCCGAAAGGCATCTCCACCCGTTTCGAAACCTGCATCACCCGCGCCTGCATCCGCACCCGCGGCAGCTGCGGCTGCAGCTGCGACTGCCGGTGTGGCGGCGGCAGCAGCAGCAGCGGCAGCAGCAGCAGCAGCAGCGGCCGCCATGATTCTCGCTGTGCACCCCTCACTGCCTTCTCTACAGACTGGGCTACCTGCGCTGATTCCGCCTGCGCACGCTGCAAAGGGCGGTGGCGCGTCCTTTTTATCCGCGTCCGGCGACGTGATCAAAGATCCAGAGTCACTCTTACGCTGGTCGTTGCCGATTGCAAACAAGCCCGTGCGCGAGCTGCAGATGGAGCTGGAAGGGGCTGTGACGGACCTGCGTGGACTCAAGTGGCCCAAGGTGGAGTCGCATGTGAAGGCGGCCGTGCGTCTGGTGAATACGCAGAGCGCAAAGATATTGGAGGCGGTGCCGGCGGAGAGGAAGGAGGAGGCGGAGAAGGTGCTGGCAGCGGTCGGGAACAAGTTGCCACTGTTGCAGGCCGGGGTGCAGGAGAAGAGCGCGGAGAAAGTGTCGAGGGAGGCAAAGGAGGCGTTGAAGGACGTAGGCGGGGTGGAGGAGATGATGGTGAAAGGGTTCCCGTTTGAGGTGCCAAAGGAGTTTCGGGGGCTGCCGCAGTTGAGGGGGAGGGCGACGGTGGAGATGGTGGTGAGGAAACAGGGAGATGAGCCGTTTGATATTGACGGGGTGATCTACAAGGAGGGGCAGATGACGCTGGTCTTGGATGGGTACTCGGCGCCCATCTCTGCGGGGGCATTTGTGGACCTGGTGAACAAAGGGTTTTACAATGAAAACGCAGTAATTCGGTCGGACGGGTTCATTATCCAGGCCGGGAAACCGACCAACGGGGAGGGCTACACGGATGAGAAGACGGGGCAGGTGCGGACGATTCCGCTCGAAGTGTTTGCACGCGGGGACAAGGAGCCGACGTATGGGTTGACGCTGGAGGATGACGGACGGGGGGCGGTGGGGACGGTGCTGCCGTTTACGTCGTATGGGACGTTGGCCATGGCAAGGGCTGAGTTTGAGGCGAATACGGCATCGAGCCAGTTTTTCTGGTTTCTGTTTGAGCCGGACCTGACGCCGGCGGGAAGGAATCTGATGGACGGGGCGTGGGCGGTGTTTGGGTATACAACAAAGGGGGAAAAGTTTCTGAGGGGGATGCAGAAGGGGGACCGTATTGTGAATGCCAAAGTTGTAGAGGGGATTGAAAACTTGACGACGTGACCTGGGGCGGAGGGGGAGTGGAGTGGATTGGGAGTGGGAGTGGGAGCGGGGGTAGGAGTAGGAGTAGGAGTGGGAGTAGGAGTGGGAGTAGGAGTAGGAGGAAGGGGAGAGTGGGAGTCGGAGGAGGAGGATAAGGGGGGATTGGGGGGAGGTAGGTCGAGGGGGCGTAGTAGGGTTAATTTAGTTTGTTTGTGTAAACAGTGTTTTTTTTGTTTTGTTTTTGTTTTTCTGAAAGACTCGTAGAACTGGTGTGTGTACTGTCTATCCCCTCCATCTCATACTGTGCGGTGATCGGGATAGCATAGGGAATGAGGGGAATGAGGGCAGTGATGAGAGGAGTGGAACAAGAGACGCAGAGGTTGTGCACGGAACAAGCACCAAGTCAGTACCGAGTGCAGCACTCGGTGCGAGCTGGACGATGCAGGGCGGGCGGTGGCAACACGACTGTTGCTGACCGCTTTGAAAAGTAGTTGGCAGTTGAGCATAGCAGTTGTCGGGAAATGCATTACTTTTCAGCTCCTATCCAAATCTTAGCCAACAACCGCTTCCTCTGTGGACAAATGGCACGCGCCACCAGCCAGAGGCGGATCATCCATTCAATCCGCCTCCACCTTTCCCGTACATTAGTAGTGTACTGTACCTAAGTTTCATCCGTAGGTCCTGGCTTTCCTCCCCCCGCCATCCTTTGCTCCTCCCCAACCTCTCCCAACCTCTCCCAACCTCTCTCAACCTCTCCCATCCCTTTCAACTCTCCCAGTTCTCCCAGTTCTCCCATTCTGTCTCCTTCCTCCCTCTAACCTCACGTTTTCCTCAATGCTCACCAAGCTCTGTTTCCAGGCCTCCCTTCGCCTTCCTCTCCACCGTCCCCCCACTCTACCCTACCGCTCATCCCTTCCCTCTTTGCATTCCCCCCGCTCCCCTCCTCCCCGTCGTCACCAACATGCAAAAGCTGTGCTACGCCCCAACATAGCTGTGGTCGGCGGCGGTCACGCCGGCATCTCTGCTGCCCTGCGTCTCTCCTCGCTCCCCTGGACCCGTCTCACGCGCCCTACCATCACGCTTGTGGACCGAGCAGACCGCTTTTGCTTCTTGCCGATGCTGTATGAGCTTGCGCTCGGCCAGGTCGAGCAATGGGAGATTGCCCCGCGCTTCCAGGACCTGCTAGCAGACACTCCGGTCAACTTTCTGCATGGTGACGTCGAGAATCTCGACCTCGGCAGCGGTGCTGTCGAGGGCAGTCGCAGAGGGCTCACCAGTGGAGCCCCTTTCCGCCTGCATTTTGACCGTCTTGTATTGGCATTGGGGTCGAGCGTAGGGGGGGTGGACAAGGTGCAAGGGGCGCGCGAGTTTGCAATTCCGTTTCATCGATTGGAGGATGCCGTGCGCGTGAAGGAGAGATTGGCACAGCTGAGCAAGGCAAAGGGCGTTGGAGGTGTGGTCAATGTGGTGGTGGTCGGAGGGGGGTATAGTGGGGTGGAAGTGGCATCGTGTGTGGCGGATGAGCTGGGGACGGCCGCCAGTGTCATGGTGGTGGAGCCGTCGGATCGTTTGTTGCCGAGGGGGAATGACTTCAATCGGCAGACGTCCGAGAGGGCACTGGTGCAGAACGGGGTGGTGACCGTGTATGGGTCGCGCGTGACCGAGGTGACCAAGGCGGATGTGGCGGTGCGGAAGATGGGGGAGGACGAGGGCGAGGGCAAGGAAGCGCGGTATCCAGCGGATTTGGTGATATGGACGGCTGGCGTATCTGCGAATGCGTCCGTGCCGAATTTTGGGTTGCCGTTGGATGATAAGGGGTTGATTGAGACGGACAAGAAGCTGCAGGTGAAGGGGTATGAGGACCGTATTTACGCGCTGGGGGATGCAGCAGCGGTGGAAGAGGGCGGTGCTTATGCGGGGACGGCGCAGGTGGCGACGCAGCAGGCAGAGTATGCGGCGTGGAATGCATGGGCGTCATTGACGGGGAATCCAAAGTTGGAGTACCGATACGCGCATCTGGGGGAGATGATGGTACTGGGGAGGAAGGATGCGACCGTGAGCACGACGGTGGGATTGGAATTGGATGGCACGCCGGCATGGGCGGCGCGACGGCTGGCGTATTTAGCGCGAATGCCGACAGATCGTCATCGGGGAAGAGTGGCTGCGAGTTGGGCAGCAAACCCGTTATTGAAGGGCATGGGCGATTTGGTGAAGGAGAGCAGAAAGTATAGAGACTCTGGGCTATGAAAAGCAGTGTAAACAAATAACAAAAGCAACGCGGAGGAATGAATGACCAGGTGTACAAACTGTTGGGCACAGGGGGAGGGATGGAGACTGTGAAAAACGCTTTACGGCTGTGTAGTTCACAGCATAGACCAGATAGCTGAAAGTGACTCGGGGATGCTACGTATTGTAGGCGATTGCTTGAAAGTAGCGCCTTCCAGGGCGGAGATGAGCTCATCTTCTGTCGGGGTAGTCCCGATGAATCTTGTGATATCCACATCGCGCACTTCTTGAGTTGCAAATAGTGACTGCGACTCTGCGAAATTTGTTGAGATCGTGAAGGAGACATCAAACTTTACCCTTTGTTTCAGAGAGTAGAAAGATGCGATAAGGGACAGGTCCAGTACAGCAGGGTTATCTTCCCGAATCCCACCCTTCGTTATCTCCCCCAAATTTTCGTCAAGATACCCAGTGGCTTCAAGGAGAGTTTTCTTCGCTCGAAATAGGTTTTTTGAGCAAGTATGCAAAGCAAACGGAATATCGCGCACGGCAAGTAGTTGTTTCAAGTGGGCTGAAGCCAAATTGACAGCTCCAGTTACATACCCTGAAACAGCCTCACTTACAGGCCTGGATGGAACGATTTCTTTGACAGATACACTCTGTACTTGCTTCCCGTCCAGTCTTATCGTAGTTTGCATCAGCTCCGATACTACCAGGCTGATTTCTTGTGGACTGATCGAAAGAGGTACTAATCCCGTGATACCGCAGGCAATCATATTGAGCTCGCTGCGTTCTGCCATCAAGTCTTTCAGATTTTTGTTCGTTTTCGCGTTAGCAAACGTTATCAAGTCCTTTCGTGTTTCCATCAGCATGGCTCTTTCAGGTATTAGCGCATTCCTCTGTTCAACAAGGCGTCTCTCTGAACTGCGTTTCGAGCTTGCAAACTCCTTCAATTCTTTCACATGGGCATACTCGTGCTTCACCTCTTGCCTCTTCACTTCGACAAGCGCCACATCCTCATCATTACCAGAATGATGGTCGATACCAGACGAATTAATTATGCTCGCTAACTTTGACGCGAGCTCATCAAGATCGTGGTTTGAGGATTCAAGCTCCGAAATGTCATTTTCCAGATCGTGCACAGTGGCTGCGAGATCTCCTTGGATGGCTTTCTCCCATTCTTGCCGTGCTTCGATCCAATCCAACCGGACTTGAAGGGTGGATACCTTCCGAAGCCTCTTCAATGATACGCGGTAGTCAGCCAGTTCCCGCTGCGGAAGAGGTTCTGTGTTTGACAGAAGAGATAGAATTGGGGGCAAATCACTTCGAATGTCCTCCTCAACATTCTGAATGCTTTCCTTTGCATCTTCAATCAGTCCCAGCTGCTTCTCAACTTCCTCCTCGAGGCGTTGTAACATGTCAGCTTTCTTAGCACCCTCGAGAACCTTCCACTCCACGGAGTTCCGGTCGATATCGGCAAAATTAGATTCTGCTGGAGCCAAAGAGAATTCGCGGTGGTCGATATGAACTTTGTCGTCGAAATGGATGTTATGAGTCCCCAGAAATGCGTCTAGATCAAAGGGTGGTCCAGCAGGAGCGGAGATCGCCGTAGTATCTTTTTGTCCGCGAACTGCTGATGGAACACCTCTCTCGTTTCGAGGTCCCCTCTCTGACTGACTCCGACGAAGCACGGAGTTCGAGAGCTCTTGTAACTGCTTTTCCTGTTCGCGATGGGAAGTACTCACAGGCACCACTCCCATCGCTCGTAGCTTTGAGCCTGTTGCTGAACGCGGGGTGCAAATGATTTTGCGGTCTGGAGCAGAGAAACCGGTTGCCTGCGTCCCATTTTGAGTGCTAGCAATCCTGTCATCTTGATGAAGAGCTTTGTTCGAGGTTTCGTCGTCTGCCTGAGTCGATTGCTTCAGGATAGACACGCCAGGAAGGTTCTCCACTTGAATATTGACATTGTCATGATAATGCAACGTCGAGTCCTCTCCATTCTCCAAAAACAATGTGCGGCATTGTGGGGGAATAGCGTGCATAGAGTTTTTCTTTTGTTCGCTCTGCGCCGCACCCTCCTCGCTGCCCTCATCGCGTTGCGGTTCAATCTCATCCGGCATCTGTTTCGCATCCTCTTCCTCATTCCCACTCCGATCCATCTCGTCTTCCTCTTCAAGGTCCAACAGCCTGTGCCCAATTTGAATAGTCAGATCCTCATCGGATCCCTCCTCCGCGTCGACATCCGCCCGATTCCCCTCATTAATTGGCATCATGCTCCACCGCATCCTCTCCCTCTCCCTCTCTCTGCTCGTATCTGCCTCCCCCCCTCCTCCTTCATTTTCCTTCATTACATACGACAGAGACCTTCTCGACGACGCTGTCGACACCCTCCTCGCCCTATCTTCTTCATCCCTCATCACCCTGACGTCCTCATCCGACGCGTCCTCCCGATCTCTCTCCATCAAATCCCCAAACCCAAGCAAATTTTGCGTCACATCCCCCTCAGACTCATCCGAATCCCTCTCCCCTTTCGCCCCCCCCATATACCCCTCATGCACCGAATACTCTGCCTCTGTGCCGTCCACACCCTCCTCCGCCACGGTGATTTCATCATCTAGAAAGACCCCAAACGACTGCCGATCTCTCGCAGCAATCGATCCGCGCCTCAACGGCACCGGCGTAGACCGCACATTTGCCGCCGATGATTCCTCCCCCAACTCTAACTCGCCCAAATCCGGCGCCGCCGGCAGTGGCACGGAATCATCCTCATCAGCCACGCCTAAAAGCCCCTCGCGCGCCGCAAAGTACGGGCTTCTGGGTTGGGTCGGGGAGGCGAGACGCGACAATCGTGCCACTTTACTCGGCGGCGGACGTGGCGGCAATGCATCGGAAGCGTCCCCCTGGGCTGCGCTAGAGATGCGAAGAAGCGAGTCGTCGTCGGGCTGGTCGGAGAAATTGGTGGTTTCGTGGAAGGAGACACGACGGTTCTTCAGAGAGGTGCGTGCACGCTTGGACGGGTCTGCTGCGAGCGCCGGGCGAGAGCGTGGAGCGGGGGAACGGCCTGTAGGAGGCTTGTCGGCTTTCATGGTGGGAGGGTTGGGGAAAGGAGGGTTGGGGAAAGGAGGGTTGGAGGAAGAGGTTGGGGGGGGAGGAAGGTGGGGTTTGGAGGTGGGAGTGAGGACTAGAGGGAGGTTGTTGAGCTGGGTGAAAACGCCGCGGCCTTTTTTGGTGGGCGTTGTGGACATGGTGAGAAAGAGGGAAAAAGGGGAGGCAATGGAGGGGAGGCAATGGAGGGGTGTGGCGCAAGCTGAATGGAGGGCGCGGAGGACGGGAGGGGAGGGGCGGGGGCGGGGAGCGTGTAGCAGGAGGAGGGGGGTAGCAAACGGTCGGGAAAAGACGAAGCGAATAGCAATTTAGTTGCATGCGGAGAGAAGGGGGAGGGGAGGGAGCAAGGAAAGAAGGGCTCAAGCGTATACTTCGAATTCGAATATTCAAACAAAGGAGAGTGCAAAAATAGCGCCAAAATTAAATACATGTCACTTGTCACCTCTCGATTTTCTCTCTTAGTCCCTTGGCTCATAGCAGCTGCACCTCTCTTATTCCCATGCCAACACTACAGCCCAAAGTCGTTGACGCCTTGTCGTGCCAACGACTCTCGTAGCGCACTGCATGAACAAACACTGCACAATTCCCCATGAATTAGTGGGATACATATTTTAGCTACGTGCTCTCTATTCTGAATATTTACGTTAGTCATTCTCCTCATTTATCTGTTTATCTACGAACATGGTGTCATTCTGCGCGAAATTTTTGACGACTTTCATTGTGTTCATAGCGCAGCTTTGAACTGTGCAGCTCCCGCATCCCCTCAAGAATTTTCGTAGCGCCCAAAGACTCGTTCATCTCACCACATCAATTACTCTTTCGCACGCCCTGCTACTTTTTCAATCAAAGCCCAACATAGGCCCTCGCAAATCTACACGCACGTTAAACGCTCGCCGCAGCATCAGAGAAGCAGCACATATGCCTATTCTTCACTTGTCCTCACACGATCTCCCAAGTCTCTCACGCCAGATTGTCCTCGTTGCAGCTTACGGTCTGCTATCCGCTTCTGCGCTACTGTCAGCAAAGACACCCTTCTCTTTTTCCGCTCTACCTCGCCCTCCGCATCTTCCCCCTCCTCTCCCTCCCCCCTACCCCCATAGATTTCTCTAACATCCACCCCACGCTCCAATAACGCCCTCCCTACCCCCACCGCACTCCCCAGCTGTTCAAACGACACCTGTACGCAATTCGCATATGCCGGCGTACCCTTTTCACACACCTTCCGATGCCACTTATGCCTCAATCCCGGCTCCACCGCTCGGAACACTTGTAACCCCCCTCTTCTTAACCTCCTCGTTAAGGTAACGTCCTCCCCACCCCATTCTACAAACTCCCTCTCCGCCCACTCATATCCCCCCGCGGCTTCAAAGTCTGCCCGGTACATACAACTGACCCCGTGCGACGATCGTCTCCATACTCCCTCGCCCCTCCCGATCCGCCGCCCCGTCGCATACAAACTATACACCACAGGCACGTACACCTGCCGTCCCCTCACCGCGTTTCGTTGACAGCTCGCAAGCCCTGCGCTGAACACCTGCACATCCACATCCATCACCATCATCCACCCCTTCCTCGGCACCTCCCGAATCCCCGCCCGCACGGCCACCCCACGCGAAAAAAACTCACCCGCATCCCCCCCCCCTACGTCACCCGAAGACCTCCCGCAAACCGCAACGTCCCCATCAGCTCCCTCACCTTTGCCAAGTCCACCCCTCGCGCCCTGCTCGTCGCCAGCACCAAACGCGCGTTCACGCCTTCACTCCGTAGCCCCTCGAACTGTCGCACAAACCACTCCAGTCGTCCCAGCCGCCCCGCGTACAGCACAACCACGTGCATGGTTCTGTCGAGGACTTCCGCAGAGATGCACCGCACACCCGAAAAGAAACGCCCGACAAATGTGCGCTGCACGGCCACCACACTCTGCTCTTGGTTTCCCTCGCGACCATCTGTTGCCAGGTGAAAAATGTACCATGCCCCGCGCGCACGGTCCACATGCCCTAACCCAAGGCGGTGCGGGCGAATGTGGAGGGGAGGAGAGATGGACATGGCGCGCAGCGCACGGTGTGCGCGGTTGAACGCGTCGTGAATGTCGGGGGGGAGGCTATGGGTGGGGGCGGAGAGGTTGGAGACTAAGTCCGATGTAGAGTCAAAGAGAAAGTGCTTGAAAAAGGTAAAGAAGATGCGGTCGATATCTGAGGTGTCGCCGGGGTGTGGTGCGACGGCGTGTAGCTCGCTGGAGAGGCGTGCGGAAGGATCAAAGTGGTGCAGAGGTTGCGGGATAGTGTAGGTACAGGCATCCACAAGAAGCGCGAGTCGTGCGCAACGGGCAACCTCTTCCTGTGAGCAAGGCGTTCCTCCGTCTTCATCTGCAGCGCTGGCAACAATGTGCATCAACGCCGCGCAGCCCACGCACGAAATGACTATAGAAAGCACACCAAGCAGATGGAAGCGAGACTGGCGACACTGTGTTGTCTTCCTACGCGCGGTCGCTTGCGAGCGAAGATCGCGGCGAGTAACACACCTGAGTGGAAGTGACCGCGCGGGCAACATCCCAAAGTGTGCCTCCCACTGCCAGCGCTTGGGAGGCGCTGGGTAGAGTATTCATTATGCGGATGCGGCTGCGTGCAATAGGCAATGCTTTAGGTTTGTGTCATGGCATACGGTCAGCCTCCCGCAGCAGGACGAATGAAAAGAGTGGTGGCATGTTTTCGTTCGGGGGGCGACGTCGGTGTGCACCGCGCGGTTTCAAAGCGGCATGATGATAGTCGGCAGTAGGAAAGCACGTGATACTGTGGTAAACCGTATGTCATGCAGATTTGGGGGGGTTGTGGGACTGCGAAGAGGAACGGGTTTTCTGGGCCAACAACTGCCACTGAGCAAGTTACTCGATATTTTCAATTTCCTTTCACCATTAGTTATTCTTTGGTTGCAAGCCGTCGAGTGTACTGCCGTAAACAAGTTGCGACTGCGACAGTACGTTACTCTTGCCGGATTCATTTCACTGTAATTTATCTTTGTATCGAGAAAGGTTACCTCCTGTAACTAGAAAATTGCGTCGTCCTCTAAAAAATTATCACTTTCGACGTGTAGCGAGGCGATCTGGGTTTTCCTGTCACTAGTTGACTTTATTTGGATACTGTAACGGGCAGAAACGAACATCATGTCGCAACTCGTGGCACATGTGGGATCGTTGTAAGACACGAGAGTGTCTGTTCTTTTCCAAACAAGTTCTACATGAGTAAAGCTTTTTGCATGCTTGGACGCAGTGTGTGCATCTTCTTGGATATGAAATTAGACTTCATGTCGTGGAGTTTGAGAGGATAAGGTTCAGATGTTGAGCTTCTGTTTCAGAGTCCAATTCATTGTCCCGCAAAGCCTGCATGCAAGTCGCCATACCCTGCGGTAGCTACATTGCTTTCCATCCTGACATACGTCTGCTACCCTTTCGTTATCTACTTTCTCGAACATGTGCTGCTACGTTTGTAGTTTGCAAAACCATTTACACGCTTCAGAATTGATATACTGTACTCGCAACTCCCACGACTCTGAAGCACAGAATTCATGTTTGTCAAAGATGAGCCCTGGCTGTGAAAGGTCTCGAGATAGGACAAACTTTGGCAAGGGGGTCCAACAAGGTCAACACGTGTAAAGTTACAAGCTTTGCACAGGAAAAAGCAGATCGGCGGGCCCCCTTGCATAAGTGTGTTCTCCCACAAAACTTGGTATCCAGAGCTTCAACTTTATACGCGTAGATCTTGTTAGGGTCACCTGAAACATTTTCAAATCGGGACTTGATACTGGACTGTAATGTATGTGAGAAAAAGTTGGAAGGATTCCAATCTTACCGTACAGTATGTTTCTGACACCCCTGGAACATGTACAATCGCATCGCTAAAAGTACTCGAGTAGCCGAAGGAAAGGTGTACTGGAACTGTGTACTGTAACCATACTGTCCTGTGCTGTACTACAACGCCCCAGAAGCAAAACTTCAGTGTTGAATCGTTTTCAAAGCATTTCAGAATTTAATATAAACACAACCTCTGATAGGTCGAGAACTGTTTGACCAGGATGTAACGTGTCAGGGGGCTGCGGCTGCCCGTTGACCACTTGTTGACACGCTTTTGACTCAATAGTGACAATGCTTCAATGTGCGACCAGAAGACGGCTCATTGGCAGCGCTTTTTACCATGTCATCTTCTTCAGGCAACGACTATGCATCTCTACTTTCGTCTGTCTTCTCTTTTCAAAACACTCGTCAGCTCTTCTGTCCGCAGCAACGGCCGACCTCTCACATAGTTCTTCTTTTTGTTTGCGGGCAAGACGCCCCGTCGAGCTCAATCTTCTGCGACTTGGCTTCCCCTCCCCGCGTTTCCCCGCGCTATGGTTTCGCAAAATCCTGGTGCGGTTGCCGTTGGCACTGCAAAGATGATCGGCTTTTTGCTCGCTATCTGCGGCAACACTCTCATAGCATGCTCTCTCACTCTGCAGAAAAGCGCCCACAATTCCCTTCCCGTCGACTCCCCGGATGCGCATGATTCGTGTGAGGCAGGGCAAGCAGGTCAAACCGCAGACACAGAAGGCCCTCTGGAAGGGGACACTCGCCCCGACCAACACCCGCCAGATCAACTCACAGAGGATGGAATGTCACGTTCGTCATCGCATGCAAGTCTGCACTTTCTGCAAAACCGCACGTGGTGGATGGGCACGTTTCTCATGGCGGCGGGAGAAGTTGGCAACTTTGCTGCGTTTGCGTTTGCGCCGGCCTCACTTGTCGCTCCGCTTGGCGCATGGAGTGTTGTCCTGTCGGCCATTTTGGCGCATGTGTTTCTGCACGAGGATGTCTCCAACAGGAATTTGCTTGGCATTGCGCTCTGCGTGACTGGTGCTTTTCTCATTGGAGCGGCAGGGCCCGATGTGTCCGCAGCGGAGGCGGCCATGGACGCGGATGCTGTAACAAAATTACTTGTTCGTCCGCCGTTTGTGGTGTTCATCCTACTCACACTCACAGCAACGGCAGCACTCATCTATGTATCGCACCACACCACGCTTGGTGAGCGTTACATTTTTGTATATGTTGGGGTGAGCTCACTGTTGGGAGGTGTGACAGTAGTGTGCGCAAAAGCTCTAAGCACATTTTTGCGATTAACAATTGAAGGAAATTCGCAGTTTGGAAATTGGCTGCCGTTTGCATTGGTAGTCATCCTCGCTGCTGCCATCCTGGCGCAGCTTCGCTATCTGAATCTCGCCATGGCACGGTACGGGAATGCACAGGTCATTCCAGTTTACTACGTGTTATTCACAACATGCGCCATGTCGTCAGGGGTCATCATGTACCGTGAATTTGACGCCCTCACCATTGGGAATATTCCCTTCTTCATGGGCATTTGTTCAACTATGAGTGGCGTTTTCCTGGTAAGCAGAGTTGCAGAAAAGACGGACACAAGTGTACCTCCCGCTGCTGATTTTCGGAAGGGCAGTGGTTCGGGCATGAAGAGTGTGAGGGAGTCAGACTTTGACCCTATCCTGCAGGCATCACCCATGTCCTCACCACGGGGACAACACCCGCCTCCGCCTCCATGATCGTGAATTTTCCTTTCTTCGAAACATCATTGCAGATACAATGACGGTGCGTGACGGCAGATGCGTATATCAATCACAACATGCTCTCACAACTATGTCAATGCTCACCATATCGACTTCAGGCAAGATGCCGAAGATATTATTTGGGAGACATGAACTGCGTTGTGACAGCAAAGCAGGCACTCATATTTATTCACTTTCATTTGTGCTCATCGTTCTTTTCATCTATCTCGGTTGCCCCGTAGTCAGGGAGTCTGTCGCTATTACGACGAGGAAGTGTCGACTCAATAGATTCGGATGCTAGAGAATCGGGCATTGGGTTGTTGACGTATGACGGAAATGGGGAATTCCTCCTCCGAATTGCAGCGCGCCAATGCAACAGATTCGAGGCCACGTAGTGCAACGTGTTGATAATCGACTGGATTCGGTTGACTTCCTCGCGTGCGTAGAGCTTCTCTCCCCTAATCCGATATTCTGCATCGATTAGGGAGTAGATCGTCAAAACTGACGCTGTAAGTGTAGATACCGTGGCTGCTCCAGCGGCTACGTACATGATCACCAATTGATACTTGGCTGCAAGGCCAGGAGGAGTACCACCGATAATCTGTCCTCATTTTGGAAACGCGATTGTTAGTATCATGCCCACCAATCGCTGAAGCGTCCGCATGCAAATACTAGACATTTTCGAGCAAATGACGGGTATTCGTTGAGGCGGTCATCGAGAAGGGGCTCCGTCGGCTCTACACGTTCGACAATGCTATTCAACCTGAAGTCAGGTGAAGACGCTTTCGCGCCGACTTTGTAAAACTTACCTGCCCAGTCATCATGCCTGTGAAGCCGCGAGAAATGCATTTTTTGTAGAAATGTAGTGTTAGATGCCTGCGATTGTAAATATATGCGCCATGCTATGAGTACGAACAGACCTTTGCAAAACGCATTGTATGAAGTAATTATCTTTCACAGAGAACATACCTGGAATGCTTACCAGCCCCGTAACGCTGAGCGTATTTAATATCGGAGTTAGCCCAATAACAACGCTGGCTCGCACCGAGTCCCTAGACGCCTCCCAACGCGTGGCACCAAGCGCTAGTAGAAGTTCCATGTTCGCCTTTCGTTCTGCGAACTCGGTGACCAGGTTCGATACGGCCACGCTCACCGCAGACATAGCAGTCCCCGTGATCATACCTGTGATCGGAATCGCATATTGCGCATCTAGACCGGTTCCCAACACCACAACGAATGTGAATGTCCCAAACACGGCAACCGTCCCTGTGATAGACAGGAAGCATACGACAACCACGCCATCAAACCGGTATGGTGGGCGTGATGCAGCCTCCACGGCCGCCACAAACATCATGATGGCAATGTAGCCCAGCACGAGAGGCGCGTAGTTGTACAAAATGATAGGTCCAGCACAAGACCGAGCGCGCACAATTGAATCAGGCAGCGTAGGGCAGCCACAGCCAGACCTCGTTCAATATTCATTTCCAGTCGCTGGCTTGCTGCTAGAGTCACTGCCAGGCAACAGGCGAGAGTCGCTAGCCGCCAGTTGGGCACAACCACCACGCCATTTGAAGCAATGTTCTCTGCGCGTGACCCTGCGAGAGACAACACCTCGCGAATAGACATCATGAGATGCTAAAGGAACAGCGCGGAATAAAACTTGGCAGATAACAAATTCCTGATCGTTCACAATTCTGCTCCTCAACCAGTACGCTCACATCCAGGATCGAAGAATTCACAACTTCAGAGAAGAAGCATCTGTAAAGGTTTCTTGCAACTCGTTCTGCGGATGAGAAAGTAGTTCCATGAAAAAAACTTGCCCAATTTTCTCTTGTAGGACTTTCCTCATCAGCTGATGCAAGTATTGACGAAGCCGCATGGGAGGAACAAGATTGCATCTTCCAATTTATTTCGCTTCTTACAGTACTACACTTTGTGTACTCACGTTGTCTTCCAGGTGAACGAAGACATCGTGGACTGTAGTTGTCGCCGTGCCGAAAATCTAGAATTTATTTAGATATCCAAATTAATTACAGATGTACAGGGAGCTGCCTCATACAGTACAAGGTGGGTGGTACTATACAATGGACACTACAGTACAGTAGCTCCAATAGCTGCAGCAGTCTGATAATAGAGTTACAAAAAAAAATACACAAACTTCGTCATTCTCGCCTGGACTTCAAACTTTTGGGTTGTTTTTGGCCTAACTTTGCATGCAGTTTTGGAATGGGTGCCAATGAGAGCAGTTGGCGCCACCATCAGTTGAATACTGTGATTCCTCACGTAGTTGCAAGGATCATGTTTGCCTCACCTACGTCCTTCAATAAGGAAATGCCACTTGCTCTTGTGTTGATGGCTGCTTCTCACCACGCGCCCAATACGTTGTTTCGGGTGTGAAACCGTTGGCTTTCGTCTAACTAGACTCAATTGACTCTTTTCTGAGGTTTTCGCGCTACCCACCGCCCCTCATACCTTTGCTGCACCCGCGATTGTTCCGCCGCCGCCGCCGACAACGTCTGTTGGTAGTGACCTTGGTACTCGTTGCGCATTTCGCGTGTTCGGAACCGCGCCACAGGTTCGTCTGGCTGTTTCTTCAATTCGTTTGCCACTTTACCGTAACCCCGTGCAACCCTTTCTTGTTTTTCTCGATGGCACGTGCGGGGGGCCTCTACGTCGAGGCTCCCATTCTTTGCTTGCCGCCAGCAACAGGAGACTTGCCTGAAACTGGCGGCGTCGTAGTCTCATCCGCCGCGACTCCGACTCGCAAACCTATCGAGCATGCAGGCCATTGTTATCAACAACATGTTATTCGCAGTTACGCTCTGCACGTTGTGGACGAGCAGCCAAACAGTCGCGATGTCACCAAGCAACCAGAAAAGAAGTCAGGCTCAGTGCTCCGCGCACAGTCTGGAGATGCTGCGAAAACTCTTGCCTCAAAGATGGCTGTCGGCAGTGATGACCTTTATGAGCTGCTTGAGCTCGGTGAGAAACGCTGGCATGCCACTGCAGATGACATCAAAAAGAGCTTCCGGCGGATTAGTCTTATTTACCACCCCGACAAGATTTCCCATCACGGGGAGGAAACACGCGACAACGCCGAAACCCACTTCAAAGCTGTCATGAAAGCGTACGATATATTGTCAGACAAGAAAAAACGCGCTGCGTACGATTCTATAGATGATGTCGACGATTCCATTCCATCTGAAAAGGATGCGACTGCTTCTCCGGAGAGATTCTATGAAAAATTCGGCTCATGTTTTGCGCTGAATGCTAGGTGGTCTCTTTCAGACCGTGTTCCAGAGCTGGGCGACGACTCGTCTGATATCAATTCCGTGAACCGGTTCTACGATTTCTGGTACTCGTTCAAGTCATGGAGAGATTTTTCCTTTGATCTTGAGTATAATACGGATCAGGCGGAGAGTCGCGAGGAGAAGAGATGGATGGACCGCCAAAATGCTAAAAGAGTGAAGGCGAAGAAGTTAGAAGAGAATACACGCATCCGTAGGCTTGTAGACTTAGCCTTTAAGCATGATCCGCGACTTGTTCGTGATAGACGTGCTACGAAGGCCAAGAAGGATGCGCATAAGCAGGAGCGACGACGTAAAGCGGAAGAAGCAGATCTTGCAGAGAAGAAGAGAGAAGAGCTAGAGCAAGCGGCGGTCGAGCAGAAGGCAGCCGAAGATAAAGTCAAAAAAGCAGTTGCCAAGAAGCAGAAGGACGCCGCGAGGCAGGTTGTGCGGAAGGCTCGTCAAAAATTACGCGCAGTCGGTCGTGATTTGGGGATTATGGACTCAGAACAAGGTCTTGTGGCAATCGAAGGCATGTGTGCGGAAGGTAATGCAGAGAGTATCGAGGTGGTTGCAGACCTTCTCATTGCCCTGCCATCCTCTGACGGCGCAAAAACTGATCGCGTGTTTGCTATCCTGGACGCCGCTCGCAAAGACCCAGCAAAGCCTCTGGAAAGTGGGTGTGCTGATGAGGCACTTAGCAAAGAGGGCCATGACGACAGCACTGTCGACCCTGCATCCGTCTTGGAAGATCCCGAGCCAGAACGAGGAATCGGAATTGAGGAAGAGGAAACACCAAAGTCTGCCGCAACCGCAAAGAGTGACTCGTTGAAAACTACCGAAGTCTTTTGGAGTACTGAAGAGCTTTCTTTGCTTTCGAAGGGCGGAGCGAAGTTTCCGGGCGGTACCAGAGATAGATGGAATCGTTTAGCTGAATACATTGGCACCAAGGACGCCGATGAAGTGTTACGGAAAGTAAGTGGGAGTAGACCATCCAAAATTAAGCCAGGCGCGAATAAGTCCGTTGCCAAAGACGTCCAAGAACCGAATGCATTCGCAAGATTCCAGGAGAAGAAGAAAGGTAAACCTGTTGTCCCTCAGGATGCCCCTACAAAGCCAAGTCCCGTCCCACCCCCCACGTCACAGACTCAACCGCCGAATTTCCTCGGTTTCAGTCCGAAGGAACAGCTACTGTTCGAGGATGCGCTCAAGAAATATCCTAAGGACCTCGATGGGAGATGGAAAAAAGTTTCGGATGCAGTCGGCAGAACGCCTCAGCATTGTCAAGAGCGATTTGCAGAACTCATCGCATTCTATTCGCAACGGAGACGCTCGTAAGGTACTAAACTGCCCTGCACGGGGAAGGATGGGATGGTCGCCGAATACTGTTTTGGTTTCTTTTGCTTCAGCTAAATAGAGTTAGTTTGTGGAATGATATCTCTAATTGGGAGCGTATGGGTTGACTCTTCATAGAGGAGACTGCTGTACATCAAATACTTTCTCACGATCCCATCTTTTTGGTTCGTAAGGTGATCGTCGCGGTGACTGAAGTTCTTTCGCCTGTCCTATGCATATACTTTTGCTTTGTCAAGTTTCGAGAGTTGTCAAGCACTAGGCGCTCGGCTTGCATCGAAAAAATTCCATTAGCAGGCCTCCTGTTCTGCAGAGAATGGGGCAAGTAAATCCTTATGACGCCACTTACACATTTTTTGGAGATCAACAGCGACGAGATCGTAGCTCAGTCCAAATTATTACGTGAATCGGACTTTCCCTCGCTTTCCAAAGCTGATGGATTCAGCACCCGCCATCCACGAAACATTACTGCCCATGTCAAGAGTGCGTATGTCATCGATGTCCGCTAAAAAGTCAGACTGGGCTACCGACGAATCTTTTGCCCCTGGTGTTAGGACAATGAGAAGATCATCTTGATGCCATCCGCGGCGGAGATCTTTGTTGCCCGGGTTCAGCGCGACGTTAGTATATCGTATAGTGCTCCCTTCGTCGGAGCCCGAGGAAATGAGCTCTCGCTCCAAGTAACCAAGCACTATAGTTCCAACATCTCTGCCTCGAGCCATCAACTCGAAGAAACTGACTTCTTCGCCTGCTTTTATGTCCACGTAAAACTCTATGGACTCCAAAGTTATCTCCGAGTCGTAAGGGTCGAACAAAGTGTTCAAAACCTTGTTCACAGATCCATCCTCGGACACCATGGCCACTGCTTTTGAAATCAACTCGCTGCTGGCCACAACCGCATCGATCGAGTTCACAACCGAAAGCATCGCCCGTGACCTCGAGTCGACAATCTCACCGACAATCACACCGCGGGAGTAATTGCAAACGGCGTCTGGTTTGGAACCAAGAAAGCGTTGGCTCCGTGCTCTACTCAAACCGCTTAGACCTGATACTAATGGCCCACTGCCTTCTGATCGCGGGCTAGATAAAAACCTTCTCATTTGATTGCTTCCAAAACTAGAAACCTCTCTTCGATCTGCTGATATGGGACTACCAAATTCGAAATCCTCGAGACTGTTACGTCGCATTGTTATATCTTGGATCATCATCACAACAGTAATAACTCTCGCATCTGCATCTCCCACTGCTTCACTTTTCCCTTTTGCCAACGATTCTGAAGATGCCTTTGAGGGCCCAGAATTTCTGGACATGCTAAAGCCATTCTCTGAATTCCCGACGATGACACTCGAAAAAGTTTCTAGAGGAAGTTGAGCAAGCACGTTTCGTCTACTTGCGCCAACACGGTGAATTACTTTCACTTTTCCGTTACTCTCCCAACCTCTCAACTGCAATTCGGTTTCTCTTTGTTCAATGGACAATTCGGACAAAATCCAAAATTCAGATCCTGGAGGTGCAACCGCCGAGTACACTTGCAAAAGGTTCCCTAGATCAAATCTCCACCCACAGAACAGGATGCGCTCTTTATCCTCCTCCCCATTCCTGCTCGGAATTTTTCGTGGCATCACCGTCGTGCTTCGAGCCCACTTCTCGGAGAAATCGCGGATAGCCGCAAGTCCCCCAGAGCATACATCAAGGTACCTAAACTTGGACGGAAATTCGGGAATTGGTATCGCTACTCGTATAAGCGAATGAGTCAAGGAAGCATGGTAAGTATCATCGTCTTCAGCTAGTACGATTATCTCATCGCCCTCCGCAATGACGTAAGAATCGTTTGGGTTTAAAAGGAGTTCACCCAACCCCGTCTTTACCCCTGCTTCTTAGTAGAATATTTGTTAGTATAACCATTCACTTCTGCCGTTTGCTATTTGCCAAAGAGCACCAGATGTATTTGGACAAAGTTCTGCAAGCTAATGCATTAATACTTACCAAGCGGGATAGCGTCTTCAAAGCTGCAAGATACGCACATTGCTTGCCAATCATCGGTTACGTCAGGTGAACTGCAATTGGGAAACAAATGTCAGGAGGGTATAAACAATCGAAATACTTACCATAGAAGTACATTCTTGAAGCAAAGTCCACGGAGAATCCCCCACTGGCCGGAGTAAATCTCACACCCGTCGAAGCCAAGCTGCAAGTAGTACAGGTAACGGTTAGTCCCAAAAAGCAACAGTTTGTCGTGATTTTCATCACAGGCAACATGGAATTTGTAACGTACTAGCTCTTGCCAAACGTCAGCGACAAGCGGATTTCTCGCGGCCTGCAGCATGAGCCTGCCAAGCACATCGTGAGCAAGAACTGGCTCAACAAGTTCTGGACAGACTGAAGTCATTATAGCTGCATTTTCTGTATCCATAACTTCGATGACCACTCTGTCTGGGCGCGGAACAATGGCTTCTTCCGATCCATCATTGCTTTCTGTGAAAGTTTTCTGATTCTCAGCCGTCTGCTTCTCTCTTTCTAACGCAGCCACGATGCTTAATAAAATTTGAAGAGACCGAGCGTCATTCGATTCCGCGTCATGCTCGTCATCCCCTAAAATAATAATTGATCGAGCTCGAAAGAATGAAACCCTGCACAAATCGTGGTAGGACAAAGGGGATCCGGACCTGCTCACCACTCTCGTTCCAACATTTGCAAAATTGAATTCGCACTGCGCGATGTCATTTTCCATATCTTCTTTCTCTCGCTTGTCTGATAAGCATACGATCACATTACCCCCATTGCTTTCTCCGGCTTTTGCCAACTGCACCATGACCGGCAGAGACTTCACAGACCAACCTATTATCAGCGTGTGCCCCGTTTCCTGAGTGACCAACAATGGAAAAAGGTTTGCAATGAAAGAGAAGTAGAATAACATTAGTTCGTCAAAGAAGTTATCATGGCTGCAAATGGGAAGCGTACCGTCGCATAAAACGAACCGTAACCGAGCTTTCACCCTTGCGCAGACTGTCATACTTTGTTTGAACTGCATCGGAAATTAAGGAAAGAAGAAGAGCGGTTAACACCAGCCCTCCAACATTAGTGCACAGAGCGACAAAACGGAGAGAGGGGTTGTTTGAGTTAATGAAACCCCAGTCGAGACCAGATCCGAGAGCAGCTGCCCACAACGACTCTATCCATGGTTCAGAGGCCATCCAACTGATTATTGTCCCGGAAGTAATAATGAGAGCCAGGGTTAAGAGCATCAAGACCAAGGCTTTTGCATATCTGTTAATCAAGAGATGTGACAAAGTAGTGCAATGAATCAGTTTGCGGAAGAAAATGTTAGAAATATGAACATTAAGGCAAGCTCGATCTAGGATGCAGTAACCTTCCTGATTCGCTGCGTAGCGAAGTTGCGTAACAATGTACGTACTGATATGTTGATAACCAGTAGTCCACATAGTAATAATACTTTTGTCGTAAGGTTGGTCCATGTTGCGGTCTTCGCTGGTAATATACACGCAAATTTTGGTGAAGCACAGGCCAAACACCGCATCTTTTCGAAATCATATAGAAGGTAAGGCATCCGACAGAAATCTTGATTCCTGCATAGTATCCAAATGCGAGACCGAGGAAGACTAGGCCATATACAGGAATTTTGCTTGCGTATGTTCCTATTGTACCATCTGAATTGCTGACGCTCGCTATGCGACGAAAGTGCTTGGATAGGACCCTCCGATTCTTCAACCGGCGGAGAACCCCACCCCTGCCAAGCATTTCTGGAATAGTTAGAATTTTGACTGTCTTGCGAAGTCTCTTTCAGGACGTGTACAATGAGCAAGTATAGCAACCGGATTCTTACTGAAACTGAAACAGGGCACCGAGTATAATCAATCGCAGGGAAGTAATTTGTCTGTGTAG
Source organism: Endocladia muricata (assembly GCA_032356245.1). Lineage (NCBI taxonomy): Eukaryota > Rhodophyta > Florideophyceae > Gigartinales > Endocladiaceae > Endocladia > Endocladia muricata. The sequence goes on from JAUKWC010067939.1 coordinate 20,944, forward strand.
CTGCGAAGCTCGATGTTGATTCCGATCTGATTTTTCCTGTGTGGGAACTATGAGGTAGAAGAAGACTTTAAGAGTAGATGCTGTTATCTAGTTCAAGGCCAATGAGTCGTCTAACTCGTCAAGACAAGTCAATTCCTGAGTCTTGCACATCAACTGCAGTTGAATCGGTACGACTCAACAAGACGAGGGTATTACGTCATCAGCAACTCCGCAATCTTCTGGAAATCTGAACGAGAATGCAGGATAGTATGATCCAAAAGTGTCTGCCAAGATGTTTATTATTTGTCCTAAGCCTCGCAATTTTGACGAACTAGCAATTTTAACACTGAAGGAAGGAAGTGTCGCATATCGCAAGCAGAATGATTTTCTCTGCACGTATTTCTTGCCGCCATGAAAGTTGCACAGAACGAAAAAGGGTATACCAAATGAAAATTATTGAGATGTGGGTCAGCAATGGCGAGTTGGTAACCGCTCTAAATCCCCTGCACCTGGAGCGATACAGTACGTCGAGTGATGCGTACATTACTGTTTAGTAACTGAGCCCACTCCATACTATACAGTTATTTCGGAGAATCTACTGCATGCTCCGAACAATTAAGCGACTGCTCAAATCTGAGTAGATATAGCAGCCCGGATAAAATGGCCCTAAATAACCTTCAACGGTTCCAGAATTGCAACGACTCCTCACTCGAAGCCAATCATACACAGCATCCACAGTCTGTATTCGTCAGATCGAACTATTTGTTGTACTTGTATGGATTGCCAAATTGTTCGAATCCCGACAAACTGGAGGTTGTTGTTCATCACTTGCCTGTCCAAAGCATCGTGGGTCGTATTGTTTTTTATTCTGTGTTCGTTGTCAGCGAGGAGCGAACCCCTGCTTTGCGCACCATTCTGAACAGGAGCTTTCTTCAGAATACGGTCTTCCTCTTCGCCTCCACCATGCCTGACCGACCAAGGGCGTATTGAGTAGGTTTCTTAAATACCGCCGGGACATAAACACAAGTCGGCCTCGAAATTTCACTCCCATCCCACTGATGGATTCAACCACGGTCCTTTTATTCTCTTTCATCGTCAGTGCTGGAAGTGTCGGAAGTCTTTTTCTGTTTATGGAATTTCCACAAAATTCAGCGCATACACGCAGAGTGTTCATGTGCGCATGGATGGAAAGTCGTCGCGGCTCATGTCAGATATTGAGGTTCTGCTCTTCGAGGTTTGAGGGTCTCCCTCCAACTGCAACGTTGAACAGTCTTACAAGGTATAGTTTGGAGATGGGCATCAGTTGCATCCCACAATACTGTTCTGGACATTTAAAGCAAAGAGAGGGTTGCTCATTATTATGCTGAGCCCGGCAGTGTTGCCAGGTGCTAGTCTACGGACAGGTTTAAGATAATGACATTAGGGCGAATGGTCCTGAAGTAAAATAACTAAGAACAATAATGTTTCGGTGTCAGACACGGGGATGTGTTCAATAATCGGAGGACGACTGGGACAGAGTCATTTACTATCACTGCCAGCATCGGCTGACGCTGAATGGGCCACAGTTCACAGTTGTTCAGGGAGTGCAATGCCAAACATTTAGGTTAAAAGACGGAATCGGAGGGAGCGGAAGTGATGAGTTGCCCTGCTGGCGCCCTGAGCGATCGAGCATCGTGGAGAGTTGTATTGCAAAATAAGTAAGCATGCACAACCTCCAGGAGAGAGCAGGATGCTTGTCGCCCAGCGAAAATGTGTCCAGCAAGGAAATTGGCGCCTTATTAATTCTGAATTTATTTTTCGGCTTTCTGAGACCGCTTCTGGTGTGGTGTATACCTCAAAATGTAGAGGGCCGTTCGTATGGCCCCCTTTCTACTTGTTGACTACCTGATGTGGCACTTAGCTAGTTGCTGCTTTTACCTCTAACGCCACGTCCCTTGCCGACGCACGTCGCTGCTTCTTCAACCCAACTTTGCTTGCAGCAGCGGTCGCATCAACTGGTTGACGTAGTCGCTCACGCTGTCTCTAGTTCGCGACGGCTTACGTAAACGCCTAGCTGTTGCTCGTGGTAGTACTGCAGCAGAGTGTTGTGCCACGTGGTTCTGTTTGTCACCCCTCCAGCAGCATAGCGTCTCGCCTTTCTCCCTCTTGGGCGCGTGTGTGTGCGTGCCTCTTCGGAATATCTAGTTTGAAGAGCGACACAGACTACTTGCAATGGTAAGTGATAATCATGGGAGCGCTTCTTCGTACGCACTCTAAAATGCTTACGCGGCTGAGGCAAGCTCTTCGTTGCACGAAGAAGATCGAAAAAGTACGGTGCGCTGGTAATGAGCGGACAAGTTTTAACAAGCTCTTGAATTTCTTAATGCGCTGGTGCATCCAACTCTGAGTCGTTTCTGCGATTCAGGAAAACGCGGATAATGTGCGATATGTTGCTGTCGCGCGCTTGGCTGATCGCGTGCCCATTGCTGAGCACGCAGCTGTAGACACACGTGAGCTGCCGGCGAAACTTTTTGACGACAAGCTGGAGAAAGTATTGCGCTCCGGCCGCATAGGCGAGCACACGCGCTTGACAATTACCGACCGGGAGGTTGGTTCGATTCATTATGATTCGGATCCAGTTTGCCTGTATCTGGTCGTGTGTTCACGCGAGTATCAACAGCGTACGGCGTTCAAGTTTCTTGGGGAAGTACGTCGCGAGTTTGACGCTCGTTTTGGGAACGACGTGCAAACAGCACGACATTCTAGTTTAAGCAGACCTGCTCGAGACTTACTTCGCGGACTCTGCGAGAAGTACAACGTGGTACAAAATGTCGATAAGGTTGCCGCAGTCAGCCTGCAGGTGGAGGAGGTAAAAGGGGTGATGCAGAACAATATTCAATCTGTGCTGCGTAATCAGGAGAATATTGAAACACTTTTGGATCAGTCAGATACCATGAAGAATGAAGCGACGGGGTTTCAACGATCGGCCAATCGCGCAAAAGACAAGATGTGGTGGAAGAATACAAAAATGCAACTGATTATCATTGTTCTTGTTCTCATTATTGTGGGGGGGATCATTATTGGGGTGATGACGAAGAAATAGTTTCAGTAGCAGTTCGTAACAGTACGGAAGGTCTGCCGCACGCATGACCTTGACGTGTAATAATTCTAATCAAAGTACCAGGTCTGTTGCGCAGTCCGCTAGGCATCGTATTGTCGTAAAGGGCTCTTGCGCTGCTAGTTGAAGTCGTTATCCTCGAAAACGTATTTGCATATCTCGACTCGTGCGTGAAAGACGTGCATGTCTCTTCTAGAAAAGATTTTAAGGATTAAAAGGAGAAAAGTATATAAAGTATAGCCACACCCTTCTTCTCAAAGATGAAACTTGTGTCGATTGCGACTTGACTGTCGGCATGGCCCTCTATCATCGCCTCCTGAGCAGGTTGGCGTAATGGCGTGCGGCCTGTAGGTCGTTATCAGACAGCCCAGGCAGAGTCGGAAAAAGGTGTACTCTTTCCGTTGACAGAGAAAAGTTATGATTTGTGGGAGTAATGAGCTGGACTTGCAGCACACTGTGGTTATTCAAGTATGTTCATATCAAGACTGTACTTTGTCAAACTATTATGTAGCCTAGCATATGAGAAGAATTTCTCCCACGAGGAGTTTGTGGTCGTGGCTCCTTCATTCAAATCTTTATGTAGGGACGATATCATGAAGAGATACGAAGTAACTGCTCAATCAAATTTGCAAATCTTTGCAGATGGAGCACTAATCACGACGCTAGAGTGACCAAGTTGAGGTGAAGCAGTTTAGTACATCATGTCAGTAGTATGCGTGTCGAAACACATGGGTTTCAACTCTGGTATTAAATATTGAGTTCGCATCATGAAACCTTTTCCACATATTGAGAAATGTTCCGAGTCTGGTATCTTATCTCCACATTACGACGTCCGCACGCGTGCAGTCTTGCTGACCTTATGTCTTCAGACTCGCACGACCAGATAATCATCTCTAAGGTATGCCTCGCATCAGGCTTTGCAGGATAGTCGCGACTAATTCCGCTACGCAATCTTTACAGGAAAAACAAATGTATCCGACTAAACTGTCGTAAAAAGGCACGACGCGTGTAGACTGTTAGGTGATGGTGGGAAACAAGTATGTCCCTTTCTTCCTTCATGGGCTCCTGATTCGAGTGGATGATCTAAACTCGACCTCATCCGCAGTGCATGTACTGTAGTACAGTAGTCGTACTCCAGGATACAAGCAAGTGAAGATAAAAATATATTGAGTAGCCTTCGGAAGAGTTCTACTCGAGCTGCAGTTTGTGCTGTACAGTATGCATCGAAACCACATGTTTCCAAACATACTGCACTCCGAGCGTGCAACGGTGCCGGTAAGTTAGTACATGTATCGACGGATGCCCACTGCTCTACGGAAACTGCACACTGTAATTTTCATTCTGCATACTCAAGCAACCAACTGGATTGGTCCTGCAGGGGCAGACACGTGAACAGGTATGGCAGACTGATGGGCCATGATGTCGTTCTTAATGTCACAAATGCCTCTTTGCTTTAGAACGTGGTACAGTAGCGCTGTACTACTGTATTAACCTCCCATCCCAGTGATCGTTCATTTGCGAGTACAAATCTTACAGCGTACGCGTCCAGCAATGCACCACAGAGTATATACGTACAGTACTGGAGTTGTCATCTACAGTACATGTGTAGTATGCTTACAGTGGACGGCTCGGTTTTCCGAATCTGTCATTCACGCTATTTCAACATGTTGTCGGCAACAGGATACTTTCGTATACTCAGCCGAGCACACAGTCGAGGTCAAACCGTCCGTGAAAGTTCCTTGATTGAGGTAAGTCTGTGTCTCCAAGGGTTTTTCCCTCTATCGTTCGTTTTTTCATTCAATACGACATTTAGTGAGACTGCATGAAGGTGGACATTTGATGCGGGTGCAGTTCGGTTATCTGGCCACGCTCGCTCGGAGAGCTAGGAGTTTGATCCAGGGCGGAGGCCTCTACTCTTGAATTGTCACGTGATCCTCTCTTCCTTTGGACACTGGGGCCATGGAGTATCAAAAGTCTTTGTTTGTAGCATTGCTGCTTGTGCTTCAAGCTGTGGTAATTGCAGGCAATACTGACACCGATAACAGAGGAGCTGTGGAGACGAGGGAAAAGTCACTAGTCATGCCGCGGCAGTTGAAGCTTGAGGCCGATGAAAATGCAAGTGCAGGCAGCATGGATGAGAAAGATGCGAACGAGAAAAGGGTCGAATCTGGAGATGACGACGAAGATTCTAGCGAGATCGTTGATAGTAGTGATTTAGACTCGTCTAATCCCGAAATTGCTGATGTCCCACCTGAAGCTCCACTTGCCACCGTCTACATCAGCACAGTCAAGCCCGGTCTTGGAAGCTCTATAACTGAAACAGTTTTCAAGGAGAACTCCCTCGTTGGCGTTTTCAATACATGTCGCTTAGCTCCGACAAACTCAGCGTCATTGGCAAACTACAGCGATTGCTTCCTCGATGATGCCTATAATGACCGACTTACTTTCGAGATCACTTATGCCATCCCAGGAACCACTGTCGCGAAAGCATTTGAGGCACACCCGCCTCAACTAAAAGTGCTAGGAGGCTCTTCCAGCTACGCGGCGCCAGAGATTCTGAATAGTCACGTTGAGCCCAGGGATTCGAATGCGAAAATCACAGTTTCTTATTTATGCTACCCGAATGCAGACACACCAATCTCGTTAAGCCTCGAGTTTCGCTTGTCCGAAGAGGAAGCTGCATCGATTGTCATCCTTTGGACAAAGTCGTGCGCAAGCGGAATAAATACAAAGATTGAATTTGGCTACATAGTTGAAGATCAAGAACGAAACAAGAAGGAGACTCGCCTTTTCGATACAGATTCTAGCTCTCCACTGACTGTGCCTCCAAGCGATGTCTCAACTGAGGTCTACGCCAAGCTACAGGAACCTGGAGCGCAGCAAGCGTTTCTCAGCCCATTAATTGTTAATGACAATCCAGAAGTTGTAGCAGCAACAGTGAGAGGAAACCATCCAAGCGGTGGGGTTTTACAGGGACTCGAAGCTGCCAAGTTTCAGGTTAGCTACGAATGCTTGCGAAAGGGCGAGTCAAATATTCAGGCGACAGTTGGTATCCCTCCGTTTCAGAACATTTCTGGAACCTGGAAGAAAGGTATGAACACCGCAGTGACAGTAGCACTGAATGGGAAGGTATCTATCTTTTACGAGCTCAAATTGAGTCTCTGGCCATGCACTTTTCTGACAGCTTTTCTTGTTTTGTATCTGTGCAACTACAGAATGCGGTGGGCAAATAGCGACAAAACTTTCTGTCGGAAGTTCGGAGGGTGAGGCTGATATCGTTGAAGTTGGTATGCCGACCACTAAATATCGAGTTGACATCGACAGTATTGGTACCGCTCACTCGGACGAACATTTGCATCTGCCAGGGAATCAATCGGATTGGACAATCTATCTGACTTACGGGCATCCAGGGTTGGAAGGTGTGGTATCAAAGGATTCTGCGTTGCACATGGGTCGTGTCATCGCGACTGTCGAGAACCCGAGCACACTCACCGCCTTGGCTCCGAAGGTGAGCAGTCGTTCATCATTTGGATACAGAGAAGTCCAAAATTCTGAAAACGTTATGCGGTCTGGTGACAAGTTTCGTATTACATTTCAGCTTGTTTGTCGTAAGATCGGCGAAAGCAGAGTTTTGGTTACTATCCCTCTGCTTCAATACGATAAGCTCGAATTTGGTATTGCGAAGGAATGCACTCATGTTGGAGTTTCGCACAAGTCTAACGAGTGGGTATTAACTGTTGGAAACGTCTTTTGGGGATTCTTAGTTGTCGTTGTTGGCGGATTTTCATTGTACTATCTGAAGTTGAGAAATAAGCTACCATCAGGCTTCGATCCTCTGCCTACAGTGGAGAAGTAGTACCATTAATAGAAACTGGAGATATTCCTGAAGCTAGAGCGATTGCTTAACTTGTTATGTGTCTGCGAACTGATATGGGACTCGCCTGAGTGATTTTCGGCGCCAGTTGCTTCAGAATTCCTCTCCGCTCGGTTCCTGGTCTCGCGCCGCTCCACTTTCGATGCGGAAAAGTCGGTTTGTGTAAAAAGGTATGCTCGTGCGGAATCATCGACTGGTGATGTAACATTGATACTTTTTGGGATCACCACCATTTAACCTTCGTTCCGACAAGACCCACGAATGGGTTTTGAATCGCAAACGCTTTGTGAATTAAGATCTCTACCTTCGAATATGTATGTTTTTCTTAGCGTCTATTGGACATTGATTTTTACCCCCTATTAGATCAGTGGAAACTCTGCAAATAACAACACTTGAACACTAGCCTAGGTAAGCGCTATGAAGGCTGTGGTTTTTTTTGTGTTGGACTGCAACGTGTAAGACTCCTTTCCCCCCTTGCGTTCCCTTCGCCCTCATTTTCGTGATTGGACGGGGTAGAGGAGTTAGAGACAAAGCAGAGGATCGCCACCTTGCGGAGATCCCACACCTCTCTGGCAGGTCGTACAAGAAGATTCGCAGACCTCACGTCGGACATTAAAATGGGCCGAAACTGTTGGGTGTACAGTAAGTACAGTACTTCGTTTCTGGTAGAGAAAAGTGACCTCATATGATCCTCAATTGCCCACTAGACACTGGGGCATTGTGGAATCTGAGTGGTACGATGAAAATTAGTTGGATATAGTATTTGAAACATGTCGTTCTCATTACTAAACATCGGTATGATTACTGTGGGTACGGTAGTACTAGACTAGTATCTCCCGTTCGTAAAGACTGGCATAACGAAATTTCTTGCGCACACGGTGAGAAATAACGTCGCGAGCACTAATGACTGCCTAATACTCCCCGCACAAACTTTTGATATGACGCCGAGTAGCTCCCAAAAGAAACTGTCTTGAAGTAATCGACCATCGCCAAAGTCCCTCAGTGTCCAAGTTCGCAGATCCTGGACACATTTTTACAACACTGTCTATGTGCGCTGAGCAATACGACCGGACTTCGCGTGAAACCAAGTTTGTGTGCGTTATGTCGGCAACCATTCAATATCCGTGGAATCGTGAACCAGTAGTTGCATGGGCTGGAACCTGGATTATTCAATTCAGGTCGCAGAGCAGATCGTGCTTCTGTGGAAAGAAGTCGCCAGAGCGACTACAGTGCAGGACTACCCATTCTACTGCTCGGGTTATTCGGGCGGCATCTGCGGGTCCCAACGACTACAATGAGCTTGCGAGGTTGCTTGACGGTCGCCAACCCTCAACAACGAACACGAATGATCAGGGTGTACCCACTGAGGAATCTACTGCGGAGAAAAAATCAATCCCTACGCAGAATAAAGCCAGTAATACGACAGATTATGAAGAATTTTCTGAAATGCTTGGTCTAGAAGACAGGAACTACAAGAGCGAAGGGGGAAAGAAAACCGTTGCGGAGGCTGCTCCCAAAAAAAGTGCGATTGATCCCGCTCATTACAGAGTCTTTGACAGCCTTCTGCAGAAATCTGGTGGCCGAGGCAGTAAGCCCATGAAAGGGTCGAAGCGATACGCTACTCGATTGAAGCCGACGGAAAAGTCCTCACCAAAATCAGCTGTTGACCAGACAAGCAGTGTGGTGGCGCCAGGACAAAGTCAAAGTCAGACCGAGGATAGTGTATCGCCTCGATTGTCAAAGCAAGAAACCATGGAAGCTTACGGTGTTATGATGGAAGAGTTTGGGGTAGGTTTGCACAATCATCCCGTGCCTCCAGGCAGCGATGCCGTGCTGGACAAACCCAATAGCGAACACGAAAAGCAGATCTTGTTGAGGCCTCCAAGTAGACCAGATGAAGCTGTACGATATGCAAAAAAGGAGACGGCAGTCGTTTCCTCCAAAGTTTCCTACACAGAAAAGAATCCATTCGACGCCGAGCCACTTCCTGTAGTGGAACTACCCACACTAAAGCCCAAACCAAGCACGCCAGGAGATATTCAAAAAGCTGAGAAAGAGGAGCGGAGGAAAGAAGCCCTTGCACTAATTTCAAAAGAGCTGGCACCGGTATTGCCACCAACTCCGGGCGTAACGCCCTCAAATGATACTCCAACTCCAGTGCTATACTCTAAGCCAACACCTCTCCTTCCTGTACCTGCTGAAGCTGAAGGGCCTATGGCACACCCTAGCTCGCCAATTGATGACATGGGTGCAGATTCTAACCGTAAAGTTGATTCCGAAACCCCGCACCGAGAAATCCGCTTGCGAGCACCGCCGGCGAGGCCGGAGGTTCAGTCCAGATTGAAGCTAGGATTGCAGACTAGTGCGAGACAGCGTGTCGGCGAGCCGATGTTCGCACGAACTACTGGTGGAAACCAGCAGGATGAAGGGCAAACGCGTGCGCAGGAGGAAAAGAGTACGGCTTGGAAGGACTCAACGCGCCACGGTTTGGACATTAATTCGATCGCGATTCTCAAGGAACCGAAGCTAGTCTATATAATAGACTAGATTTTGCTGCGCTTGGCATTTGCGGGACCTACACTTTACACAACATCCGATGATGGCAACAACCTCACAGGAAACAAACGGTGCGGCCAGCTACTTAAGGTACTGATAGCCGAGTGCATTCGAGTTCGCTACACCATAAAGAAACGCATACAGTATGTAGTAATTCCGGTTGCGATGCTGCGAAACCACCCCAACTGATTTAATTCCTCACCGATTCCACATACACGCTCCCGTCCACCGTTGTTCAACGACGATCGCGATCGTACCGCGGGCGACGACCACCAGGCTGGGCTTGCTGAAGAAACAAGCCCGGAAGCTTTGCAAGGTCTAAGGCCTTGAGCATATCTCTCGTGTCACTGTCGACTTCAATAACGTCCGTATCGATAGCGGATACTTCAGGCACAAAGTCCATGCGTCGCTCGCGCTCCTCTTCTTGCAGTTTGAGAGAAATACCGCGGACTGGACCCTTCTGGATACGAGTCATGAGATGAGTAACAAACCCAGCAACTTTGTTACGAAGGCGCTTTGACGGTATGATCGCGACTTCATCGCAAATACGCTTGTTCGTCTGGAAATCTAGCGTTAAACGAGAGTAATACTTCTCAATGATGACACGCGCCGACTTCTTCACGGTCTTCGTACGAACGCGACCCTGTTTTCGTTCGCATTTAGATCGCCAAATGAAAGGAGATGGCGCAACGGAACTCGGACGTTAGAAAGCTGAAACGCAAAGCCCGCTCTTGTACCACTCTTTCTGAATCCAAAGAAATCTGCGAGGTCGTAACCCGTTCCTTACCATACTGCAATCAGTTCAAGTGCTTCAACGGCTGAAGGTGTGCGTAAGAAAACTCCGTTTGAAACTTGAAGGGGATGTAAGGAAGAAGGAGGGCTCAAGGCTAGAAGTAGGTGTCGATGGGTAGGTGTGAAAGTTTGTTTGGTCGAGGACTTGAATCGCCGACGGAGTACCACTCGACGCCAATAGTTCGCACATGAGCTTGTGCCACGACGAGGTGTCCAGGGATAGAAATGAGACGAGGAAGAAATGTAGATTATCTTTAATTTTATCTATTTTCGACATCGAAATCGACATGTCATATCAAAGGTGATTCGGTTTTTATAATTTGGTTTCGAAAAGAAGAGTACGTCAATGATTTTATTTCTAGATCTACAAAGCGCCATTTAATCAAACCTATTTTCAATTCATTGTAGTTAGATGTTCTAGGTATCGGGCATTTGGACGCAATCGCTCTTTGAGCATCTTTTTTTTCCAACCTGCCGATGAGTTTATCTGCTGATGTGCCCAGTTTCCAGAACAGGATTTAGAGTGATCACACTTAAGACTTTCTGAGCGCTCACCTCAAGGTGTTCGACGGGTGAAGATAATACTTCAATTCGAGGTTGTATCGGGAATTTTGAGCAATGGTTGTACGTCAAAAAGGTCTCTTGTATGAAATCAGGACGCATGGTTTTAATGTAGGGCATCACTGACACCAGGTGATGAAATCGTAACGATACATTTCGAGTCGCCCCTTTCAAAATCTACAGTTGGTTTTGGCTATAGGCGACTTCCACATTCCCCATCGTTCCCCTGGTTTAGCGCAGCGGTTTAAAATTCTTTTGTTGCCTGGAAAAATTCAGTATGTCTTGTGTACGGGAAACCTTTGCAGTGCAGAGGTGGATGACTATTTGCATTCCATAAGCCCGGATGTGCACATCGTAGCGGGCGACATGGATTCGGTACGGATCAATCTGAACGGGAAGAGGGGCGTGTCTAGAGAAAGACCCACATCGAATCAAAAAAGTGCTGACGTCTGTTTGTTTGGGCCTTGTGCGTGATGGAACGGATGTTTTGACAATAGGCTCCGTACCCGGCTAAAGCTATTGTCAACATCGGAAATTTGGCATTTGGCGTTTGTCACGGTCATCAGGTGATGCCAGGGGGCTCAAAGCCAGGCGTAGAGTCATTAAGAAGGTATGTTATCGAAGGGACCACATTCCGTTACCTCAGACATGGGTTCATTATGATGATTTGCTCGCTAATTCTACTGCTATCGACACCTCTCATTGCAAACGTTCAGGGATATGGGTGTTGACGTACTTGTAACGGGACACACACAGAAGCTTGGTATTTGGCAAGGAGCAGAGGGGGGCTTGTATGTTAACCCAGGCTCGGTATGTTTTCATATTTTACATGATTTACCAGCTAGTCTGTAATCTGTCGCTGTGGTTTCTTCGTGGTTGTATGGCTGATTGTCGCCTAACAGTACAGCTTTTTCGCTTTTTGCAGGCGACTGGTGCGTATACAACGACCAGTCCTGACCTCGCTCTACCGAGCTTTGTATTGATGGATGTACAAGGTAGCAAAGTAGTCACGTACTCTTACGTATTGGACGGCGAGGTAATCTACTTCTTTTTTTGGCGTCCTTGGAAGGACTAGTAATTCGGCGTCGGATATACTGACCGTTTAATTGCGTTCTACTTGTTTGCCTCGTTGGGAATCTCTAGGAGGGTGTTCGAGTAGAGCGAGAAGCTTTTGACCGAGCGAAATGACAATACGGTTCGCAAATTTGCAAGACACGAACCCTTACTTCAAGACTTGGGGAGATGATGCAACGGAACGAAACACGCCGCACATAATATAATCTGACGTTTGACGGTGGGCGAACTCAGAGATAACAAATATGGTTGGAAAGAGCACCAGCTTGCAGTCAAACCGCTCTGCGCCGTGAGCTTTTTTTTCAGGAATCGAGAAGATTCAAAAATTTTATTGAGGCATTGCTTCTTGATTTTACGTTGGTGTTGTTGCAAAACATGTCCGTGATGTAGTCTCGACGTGAGTATGTAGTGAATATATGCCTTTGTCTATTGGCTTTTCGATGGGTTAAACGTCACCAGTGCAAATTCTGGTCAGTTTTAATTTTGCACTCCAGCAAGGTCAAGTCTCCACGTGTACTGTATTGTAGCAATTTTCTTCTGTAAGCTCCCCAAATATCATAGTTTCAGTAATTTATACTAATTCCAAACTTTTGGTGAGGCTTCGACTACAAATCTCATGACCATAGCGCAGTTGTTTCATTTGCAGCCACACCATCTCATCGACTTTTGTCTAGTCTTACTGTAGCATCTTGCCCCTGCCTCGTCGCTTCTCCAAAGTCGCTTGCTACAACACACCGTGTTCTGATTCCCCTTCAAAATGTCCTCGGACGACATTACTATTCAGGTGCGGACTGCCCCGCGTGACAGGCGCTTCCCAACCACCAACCAGACCAAGCATTGCTGGGCGCGCTACATCGAGTTCCACGCTTGCTCCAAGCTTAAAGGGGATGATGATCCGGAGTGCGAGAAATTCAAGCGTTGGTACACTTCTCTTTGTCCCACTGACTGGGTATGGTGCCTTTCCGGGCTTTCATTGCGATCTTTTGTGCCAACAAGAACGATGTCCTGAAAGACTAACTGGAGCCACTTTTTTCCCGCGTATTCCCACGAGTGAAACTGTTACATAGGTTGAAAACTGGGATACGCTGAAGGAGGAGGGGCGCTTCCCAGGTCCAGAGTAAGACTACTCAGAAAATGCATATTCTCGGAGATAGGAGACTCCACACTTTTAGCCACGGAATGATCCTCAGAGTCTCCATCGCAGAGGTCTGCTATCTTGGCGTCAGGTTCATCACCACTGCCGAGAATGCGGATTAAAGACAAGTCAATGTTACTTGCAACTCTACTCAAATTTTCTCAGGCAACAAATCATCCAGACGTTATTCCCAAGTCACACCCCCTATGTCACCCTCAAACAAGGAAATGCATCCGACAACTGTGCACGCGTAAGAGTCCTCTCCCCACGGGTCTCCGGCACCCAGAGCAGCTCGAGCCCCACCACGTCCCCAGCTTGCACGGCTCGCACACTCCGCAGCGCCCGTTTCAACCGCTCGATTGCTGTCGCCTTACTTGCCTGACACCCCAGATCCACGCCCTCTGTTGTTGCCACTACCAAGGTCACAACTCCATATTGTCCCAGCTTTGCGTTTGGGCTAACATCGTACTCCACAGTCTTTGCCGAAATCTTACTCACCCGCTGCCCCTCGGCCGTTACATGACATGAAAACCGCCTCTCCACCGCGCTCAAATCCTCCCCTACAAACACATCGATATGCGGCGCAAACTTGCTTGAATCCTCCAGTAACCCCGCCTCCTCCACCAACAACCCCGACGCCCTCCTCGCTGCCTCCGCCATTCCTTCCGCATCCGACAGATCCGTCTCCCTCGCCAGTCTGCCCAACCCCTCCAACAACCCCACCCTCTCCGGCACGCAAAACGGAATCTGCATACACACCACCGAACACATCCCCT
>JAUKWC010068050.1:0-34770 GCA_032356245.1 Endocladia muricata
TTCCTGCGCAATTACAGTTTCCGTCTTCTACGTCATTTTCGGTGCTCGCATTTAAATCGTCGCAAGCGGTGCCGATCGTCGGACATGGTGTTCCTGCACAGTTACAATTTCCGTCTTCCACATCGTTTTCCGTACTCGCATCTAAATCATCGCAAGCGGTGCCGATCGTTGGACACGGGGTTCCTGCGCAATTACAGTTTCCGTCTTCTACGTCATTTTCGGTGCTCGCATTTAAATCGTCGCAAGCGGTGCCGATCATTGGACATGGTGTTCCTGCGCAGTTACAATTTCCATCTTCCACATCGTTTTCCGTACTCGCATTTAAATCGTCGCAAGCGGTGCCGATCATTGGACACGGTGTTCCTGCGCAATTACAGTTTCCGTCTTCTACGTCATTTTCCGTGCTCGCATTTAAGTCATCGCAAGCGGTACCGATTGTCGGACACGGTGTTCCTGCGCAGTTACAATTTCCGTCTTCTACGTCATTTTCTGTGCTCGCATTTAAATCGTCGCAAGCAGTGCCGATTGTGGGACACGGTGTTCCTGCACAATTACAGTTTCCATCTTCTACGTCGTTTTCCGTACTCGCATTTAAATCGTCGCAAGCGGTGCCGATCGTCGGACACGGTGTGCCCGCGCAGTTACAGTTTCCGTCTTCAACGTCGTTAAAAGTACTACTATCGCCATCGTCGCAAGTCAAGCCTGCATCCGCACAACATTCTGCACACGCCGAACCACCACAATCGATACCCGTTTCTAACCCGTTTTGAATACCATCATTACAGGTAGTACAAGCCGACGATCCATCATTATTTTCTAGATTAAAGTCAATGGTATAAGCTCCTGTATCATTACCATTCTTATCCAGACAGACCACTGTGTAACGCCCAGTTTGTGGCAACGTAAAATCTGTTACATCTACGTGAAAAGACTTGTATTCTTCGACCAGTAAAGTACCATCGGGTGCATAAAACCGAATCATGGGTTCTAGCTTTACATCCACCTCTTCCATTACGAAAGTAACGGTTTGTCCGGCTTCGCCCGCAAACTCGTAAACGTCCATTTCCGCAAAAAACTCAATCATTTTGCTGGAAGAACCACCAGTACAACTTAAGGAGGCAGGACAAAGATCCAGGTTTACCCGATGAAAGGAAAATCCATAATCTCCGGTATCATTACCATTTCTATCTTCTGCCGTGATGGTATAAATTCCTTCTGCGGGAATTATTAACCCGTTTATTTTGGCCATTGAGCCGTTACTATAATCGGAAGTCATTAGATTACCAGCCGTATCGTATACTTTGAGAAAGGCATCAATTCCATTTAGATATCCGCGCATCTGAACGTTGATAATTTCTCCGGCTTTTGCTTTAAAAGAATAAATATCTATCTCATTCTCTTCTTCCAGCGTTGTTTTAAAAGTACTGTTTTCACAGTCCAAATATTTAGCGCAGCTGATGCTATTAATGACATCTAATGATAAAGCATAATCTCCGGTATCATTTCCTTTGTCATCTCTAACAATCAAACCGTACGATCCCGAATTTTGAATATTATAATTAATTTCTGCGGTTTCCGGATCTATGTCGGCCGCCAGGTTATTTCCGCTGGCATCGAAAAGAATTATACTAGGTTCCAGGGCTGTACCCAGATCCGTTGCTCTGATGACTAGTTGATCGCCCGCTACGCAATCAAGCGTATAGGCATCTATCTGAGCAATATGATCAAAATTGTTGTTTACCGTTGTGCCGCATTCAATGATGGTAGCACAGCTCGTCTTATTCAATATCTGAAACGAGACACCGTATTCTCCCAGATCATTTCCGTTACCATCATAGGCAGCAATCACATAGCGGCCAGCTACTGGAATGGTAAACGAAGAAATGGAAGCCAATCCAGTTTTTGTGGTTTCGGTGGCAAGAGTTTTTCCATTTTCGTCAATTAATTCTAAACGACACTCGACGTTTGACGTAGTACTACGCATTTGAATCATTAGTTTATCTTCCGCCGCACATTGCAAACCAAACATATCTACCTCCGTCCAGTTATCTAGCGTCGTCGTTATATCGTCTCCACAATTAACCATGGTGATTCCTTGCGTTCCGTTCAGCAGTACCAGTGATAAACCGTAATCTCCGGTATCGTTATCATTATGATCCCGGGCCGCGATGGAATAAGTTCCGGTGCCAGGTAATTCAAAAGACCTTAATTGTACAATGCCTCCATCATCACACTCTTCTGCTAAGAGCGCGCCCGTTGGGCTTAAAAGTTTAAAACATCCGTCAACGCCCTGAGAAGAACCCCTCATTCTGATGCGAATAATATCTCCGGCCGTACCCGCGAAATTATACGTATCCAGTTCTCCAGTCGTACTGATAGAAGCCGTAGTAGCATCTCCGTATTCCAGGGTCTGTGCGTTTAGAAAAGTACAAAAAAGAAGAAAGGTAAAAACAAAAAATTTAGTTCTGTGGTTAAGCTTTAAATGCATAATTTCAATTTTCGGGATCGGTCTAATAATTTTTTAAATAGAAAGTATAAAATCTTTTTATTAGGGGAAGGGAGTCCGAGAGTGTGGCTTAAGCTGGGAAGAAATGGGGGATAAGTTAAGGCTTTATTAAAGACAAATTACAGACCATTCACCGTATCTATTGTTGCAGAAATTAATTATTAGTGACAGGCAAACACTCTTAAATTTAAAATAAATATATTATTTAAATAACTTTAAATCAAAAGAAACAATCGTTTTGCAGTCCATTTTTCTGTGATAGAAAACAGGGACACGAATAAGTGGAATCCAGGCGTAAAACAATTCCTTTACGGTTATGGTTAACTATTTAATTTATTGTAACTTTACTAAAACACCGTCAAATAAGTGGTGAAAAAACATGCTGTACGATAATCACGGAAGGGTCATTAATTATTTAAGACTGGCAGTTACAGATCGCTGTAACCTACGGTGCTTCTATTGTATGCCCGAAAATGGGATTAAATACGTAGAAAAATCGGCCCTGCTTTCTTACGAAGAAATGATTCGTCTCATCAGTATACTGGCGAAATTAGGTATTGAAAAAATCAGAATTACCGGAGGAGAACCATTCGTACGGAAAGGTATGATGAATTTCTTGTCTACGATTTGTCAGATTCCCGGTATTAAGGATGTTCATCTGACGACCAATGGAACCGTCACCGCTCCCCTGGTTCCCGAATTAAAAAAGATGGGCATCCAATCCGTCAACCTGAGTATTGACAGCCTGGATCAAAAACGATTTTTTGAGATTACCCGCCGTGATGTTTTACCCGCCGTGATGGAAACTTTTCATACCTTATTGAAGCATCAAATTACGACCAAAATAAATGCGGTAGTAATGAATGGTAAAAACACAGAGGATATCATTCCAATGGTAAATCTTGCCAGAGATTATCCGGTAGGCGTTCGGTTTATTGAAGAAATGCCTTTTAATGGTAGTGGTGATGATCACGGCCTGGCCTTGTGGAATCACCATAAGATTTTAGAAAAAATAAAAACAGTTTACCCAAATTTAGAAAAAATACCGGACCCCGCATTTTCTACTTCTGCTAATTATAAAATACCCGGACATTCGGGATCAGTCGGTATTATTGCCGCTTATAGCCGCACTTTTTGTGGTACCTGTAATCGTATTCGTCTGACGCCAACGGGATTATTAAAAACGTGCCTTTACGATAATGGCATTTTTAATGTTAGAGATTTTTTACGGGCCGGAGCAAGCGACACAGAAATAACGGCCTTATTTAAAAATGCTTTGAATGATCGTGCCAGGAATGGTTTTGAAGCGGAAAAAAATCGACGCGGTGGTGAATCGGTTAATGAGTCGATGGCGACCATTGGGGGATGAAATAGCTATTGGCTTTTCGCCGTTGGCTATTGGCTGCACTCGACCGCGATAAAAGAAAGCAAGGAGCAAGGAGCAAAATCAATAAATTCAATTTATAAATAGAGACTGATTTAACAATTAATCTACATTAATAAAAATAAAATAATTTCATTTAAACATGAGTGATAAATTATCTCACCTGGACCATCGGGGAAATCCTTCGATGGTGGATGTAGGGAAAAAAAAAATAACGAAGAGGTCGGCTACGGCACAGAGTATTGTAGTTGTGAATGAGGCAATTTTAGCAGTATTGGAATCAGACGAAATTCAAACTAAGAAAGGGCCCGTTTTTCAAACTGCTGTCCTGGCGGGAATTATGGCCGCCAAAAAAACCAGTGATTTGATTCCACTTTGTCATCCGCTTGGACTAGATAACTGTAAAGTAAATATTTCGGTAAATGAAAAAAAGGAAATCATCGTCCAATGTACGGCCAGCTTAACTGCTAAAACGGGAGTAGAGATGGAGGCCCTCACGGGAGCTTCGGTGGCCGCGTTGACGATCTATGATATGTGCAAGGCGATGTCCCACGATATTGTAATTAAAGAAACCAAACTGTTAAAAAAGACGGGAGGAAAAAGTGATTATTATGAAAAAGCATAAAAAACATACTGCGCTGACTCGCCCCGACTACGGAAATTTTCACCGGGAGGAATGGGCAATTATTGGAACTCCCTGTAATGTAATTCAGGATTTATCCACCCGAATGATTGCGGCTCTGTCAGACGATTTTAAAATAGGTTACGTAGATGCGGATCACGTGGGTGAGAATCACGCGGGTGAGAATCACGATCAGACCGATAAAGAATTGGTTACTCCATTTTCGGTGGGTGCTTCGCAACAATATACTGACAAAATTAATTTTCAGCGTTTTGATCGCCATGACTCCTTAAATTCTTTTCAATACAGAACTATTTTCAACGGGGAAGATGCGGTACTAGTCAATGGAAATCACTTTTTGGCAAAGCGGCAGATTTTGGTGATTGATCCGAAAAAAGAAAAATCTTTACAGAAGAAATTAGATCGTTTGACGGAAGTCGTTTTAATTTTATTTACGAATGGTATGACCGAAATTCCTACCTACTTGAAGGATGCGTTGACCGGGCAGCATTTAGAAAAAATTCCTACTTATAAAATTGATGATACCGTTGCCATCACTAATTTTTTAAAAAATAAATTAAAGAAAAATTCGCCCAGTATAAACGGACTCGTGCTCGCCGGAGGGAAAAGCCGACGGATGGGTCAGGACAAAGGAAAAATCGATTACCACGGTAAACCTCAGCGAGAATATGCGTTTGATTTGTTATCTGATAGTTGCAAGCAAACGTTTCTTTCTTGCCGGCCGGACCAATCGGCCGATCCCGACTTGTTTGGGATGCCCTTGATTTTTGATAGTTTTTTGGGACTGGGACCCTTCGGTGCCATTGCCTCTGCTTTTCGGAAAAATCCAAATTCGGCCTGGTTGATCGTCGCCTGCGATCTACCGCTTTTGGATAAGGATACGCTGGATTATTTGATTCGACATCGTGACACTTCTAAAATTGCGACGGCTTTTAACAGTCCGGATAACGAATTTCCGGAACCATTGATTACGATTTGGGAACCAAGAAGTTATCCGGTATTACTGTCTTTTTTGACGCAGGGTTATTCTTGCCCGAGAAAGGTGTTAATCAATTCGGACGTGGCGCTGATAGATGCACCGGATACCCGGGTACTGACCAATGTGAATTCGCCGGAAGATTTGGAGGGGCTGAAATTTTAAGGGTGCATTCATTTAAAACTGTTGACTGAATGTCGTGGTGCAGCTCAACGTTCGGTCCCTATTAAGCGAAGTGGAGTCAATTAAATCTTCGATCCCGACTATGGGTTTTCAAAAAAGTATGGATTTTTATTTAGAAGACGAAGAAAAGGGAGTGGTAGTTTTTTTGAGTTAGATTAGCAAAAACCTAAAACAGAAGTAGATAACTCAAAGGACGCTACTAATTTTAAAGAAAACAGGCTAAATCTTTCACGCCAGGCATCGCGATTTCCTATTGACGATTTGCCACTAGAAAAAAGCCTATCGCTCTATCTTATAGTTACCTCTAAACAATTAGCGGCGATTTAATACGATCATAACTGTCTATTCGGACGAGCCTTCCATTTTTGCAGGATGGACAGCTTTTTTTGTTAAGAAGATTCGAGCCTCAGTCAGTGCCCGTGAATCCTATTTTGGATAAAAAATTAATGCCTCGAATAAGTATTTGAGGCATCAGTTTCCATCATTGATTATCTAGCTAAAACCAATCTGAAAATAGTAACAAAGCAATAAAAATAAAATTAAAGCAGCAATAAACAAGGTCACTAGAAAGGTCTTATATTTAATTACCTCTGCTTCTTTTCTGTCGTTAAAGACCAAAAATATGGAAGTCAAAGATAAAATCACCATTATTCCAAATAAAATAAGATTTTCATTTGAGAAAAAAATTAAATTAATAAACCCTACTCCGACACAACTCAAACCAACAAGTCCAGCTCTATCCATTTTAAATAAATTCGTATACATATCCATTTGTTTATTATTTGAATCAGGGATTGAAGTTCAACCCTTAATTCAAGTTTACAATTAGTTTTTAACATCCACCGCCACTACATCCACCATTACAAAGTCCATTTACTGTATTTCCAATTGTCGCTACTGCATAAACTCCACCAGCGATACACCCTACCCCTGTTCCACAGCCAGCAGCCAGCGCTGTAGCAGATGTAATAACACTATAAAGTGCATACCACCAACAGGGTGTTCTAACTGATGCACTAACAACTTCATCGCTTCCAGAATTTTTAAGGTTAAAATTAAATGATACTGTACCATCTCTCATTAAGTTATCCATTCTCTGCTCAAGAATATCTTCAAACTCATCAATTGTCTTATTTGAATTCATAAAAACAGTGTTACCAATCAATGATAATTCGTTTAGCTCTGACTCCATAATATTTAATTTCACTTCAATAAAGTGAACGGCCTGTTCTAAGTTTTCACCCGATGCTAGATTTTCTAATTCAGAAATTTCAGATTCAAATGTCTCATTTATCTTAGATTGATCATATATTTTATTTGTTAAGTCTTGCATTTTCAATAAATAATCATCAATTTCTTGATAATTGACTTCTACCTTTGAACTCTCTTTTTGACAAGAACTAAAAGTCACAATTGAAAATAAAAATAACACCATAGAAAGTAAAAAATGTACCTTTTTCATTTTTCGAAAATTTTAAATTTTGCCCTACTTCTTTTATAATGAGTTTCGGTAGCCTCATCTCTAGTTTTCTTAATTACATCAAAGCGCAAAAATTTAGACGTCATTCATCATGCTAATTTATCCATAATAATACACTAGAATTCTTTGCAAACAAACAAACAAACAAATAAACAAATAAACAAATAAACAAATAAACAGACAAATTATCACTAAAAATGACTTAAAGGTGACAGCTTAAACTAACAATTTTTAAAAATAAAAATTTTACTACTTTTAAGGGTGCGCCGCGACCCAAATTGCTCCGTCTTCAAAAAATTCTTTTTTCCAGATCGGGACGGTTTCTTTTAAGGTATTAATGGCAAAGGAACAGGCTTCAAAAGCGGCTTTGCGGTGGGGACAGGCCACACTGATGATGACGGCGATTTCTCCAATCGCCAGGGTTCCGACGCGGTGGTGAATGGCCATTTTTTGTACGGGCCATTTTTCGGCGGCCCGCTTTGCGATTTTTTTCATTTCTGAAATGGCCATCGGCTCGTAGGCTTCAAACTCTAATTTTATAACTTCTTTTCCCTGGGTTTGATTACGGACGGTTCCAACAAAATGAACGATTCCGCCGGCACCGGGATGAGCGACAAATTTCTGGCAGATTTGCTGGTTAAGGGGATGACTGGATATTTGAATGTCTATGTTTTGCAATATCTTTTGTTGTGTTGATCGTTTGGATTTCGTTTTCTATTTTTTCGCCGCGTCACGTTGTTCCGGGGCTACCGATGTGTCGTACCGTTAGGACTTTATCGTAGGAGGTTTGAGGTTATTTCGCTGGAAATTTGATGAGGGTTTTTAGCCACCGCTGACGGGAGGAATGAGGACAACTTCGTCGGTGGGATTTATTTTTTGGTCATTATTGGCGTATTCGTTGTTGATGGCGATGGCGAGGCTGTTGAGTTTTTCAAATTGTGGGTAAGTTTTTAGTACTACTTTTTTTAACGTTAGCACCGTCATTCCCTCCTGGTAGGGCAGGTCCATTTCGGAGCCGCCTACGATGTCTTTTGCTATTCCAAATGTCAGTACTTTCATGTTTATCGAATTAGGGTTACGTCGCCTTTAAAAGATAATGTGATACATTCGTCTACGGCTAATTCTACGTTGTAAAGGTAAACATCCGAGGCGGATAAATTTCCTTTAAACCGCCCATCCCAACCGGTGGCGGGGGTATTATTATTATAAACTAAATTTCCAAAACGATCAAAAACCTGAAATAGGTTAACCGTTACCGCACTCGTTTCATTATCTATGACAAAGTTAAAGTTATCATTTAAATCATCATTGTCCGGACTAAAAGCATTTGGCATTTTAATGTTGTTACTCGCAGGAACATTATAGGTAAAGGTCGCGGAAACGTCGTCACAAGTTTCGCTTGCATCACTGATTCTTATTTGATAAACGGCAGAACCGTTAATGGTCACCGTTGGGTTGGGACAATCCGTACAACTTAATCCATCGATATTTCCATCCAGGGCGGTCCATTCGTATACATAGAATTCATTCGCAGGCAAGTTAATCATAAGGACATCTCCCTCGCAAACGCTTCTGGTTTCATCATTTACCGGTGGGATCGCCGGAACAATATTTACGGTAGCGGTAGCGATCCCCTGACAATTATTTACATCCGTTTCCAGAACGGTAAAATCAGTGGTTTGATTTAGATTGACCGTAACCGAAGGCTGTCCGTCCTCATCCACCAAATCTACCGGATCCCAGTTGTAGGTGTTACCAGCAGTTGGGTTATTAACGGCTAACGTGATATCCGTACCTTCACATCCGCTTTCATCCGCTACCATTGGTACTGGTACTGGAAATATTTCAACCATCTGGGTCAAACTATCTGCGCATCCTATCCCGGTACTGACTATTAATTGAATCGTTTGTACTCCAGCCGTCGCAAAATTATAAGTCGGATTTTCAACGTTGCTGGTACCTCCGTCCCCAAAATCATAGCTAAAATTTTCTATGGGTCCAGTCGAATTACTGACGATATCTACCGGCCCGACACAAGCATCAATGACCGTAAACGCAGCCTCTACCTGCTGGACCGTGATGGGTTCCTGGATCGTTGTTTCACAGATACCACTTACTCCGGTTAATATTAATTCGGCGGTAAATGTCCCGGCCGTTTCGTATTCGTGAGATACGTTGGGCTCATTATCAATTACGTCACCATCGCCAAATTCCCAGCGGTAACTTTGAATATCAACGGTTTCTAATAAAGTAAAATTGACCAAATCTCCCAAACAAAGAATATTCTGATCAACGGCAAAATCTCCTTCGGGTCCGACCAGCGTAAAATCTCTCATAGTCGTATCCCGGCAACCAAAACTTGTCGAGGCAATATATTCTACGGTAAATGTTCCTTTTCCAAATGTAATACTAGGAGCGGAATCCATAGAAGAACTCCCATCGCCAAAATCCCAGGCAGCGGTTAAAGGACTCGTCGTTACACTATTATCCATAAATTCAATAATCATGGGAAAGCAGATTGGATCCTGACCGTCTACGTTGGTCGTAAAATCAGCGATTGGAAAATCCTGCACCCGTACGGTATCCGTGATGGGGCGCAGACTACGACACCCGCTAGCAATTTCTTCAATAATCAGATTGACGGGAAACGTTCCGGAGTCATTATAGGTTACCGTTTCGTTTTGCATGGTTCCCGATGTACCGTTGCCAAAATCCCAGATGTACTCAACGGGTCTTACTTCGTTATTATCGTAAATAAAATCGGCAGCATTAAAATTAATTTCGGATCCTACACAAATATTGGGGGGCACCGGATCGGTAATGATAGTAACAAAAGGTTCGTAAACGGTTATATTTTTGGTGAATGAAGAAGGACAACCAATGGCATCTTCAACGGTTAGGGTAACCACAAACGGGGTATCTAAAGGAATATTAACAGGCATAGGAGGAGATGTGATATAAGTGTGGCTGGTAATAGAATCTGTCGCCATATTTGAGTCCCCAAAATCCCACTCGTACGAAACGATGGTCGTATCGGACGTTACCATACTGGTAAAAAGAATCTCCTGTGAAGGGATACATATCGTGTCCTCTGAAAAAGTAAAATCCGGCTGGGCACTGAATACCCAAACATCCTGAGCCGCCGTATCCCGGCAACCGTTAATGTCGGTACCAACCAACTCAACGGTATGATCACCCGGGGCACCAAAGATTTTATTAACAATACCATCCATGGTGGTTATCGGACGATCTCCCCAGCTAAAATGCCAGTCGTATCCTTTCCAGCAACGATTGTCAACGTCCTCTGCCATAGTTGCATCCAAAGAAACATCCGTTCCAATACAGATGAAAGAATCTATTTCCAGGGCAGCCTGAATATCTCTTACGTAAACGATCGCCGAATCCACCGAAGCAGGACATCCACTCGTCGCATTTTCAGCGGTTAAGAAAACGGTATAATTTCCAGTTTCCTGATATAAATGATCAAGATCAGGGGTACTACTGGAAGTACTGTCCCCAAAATTCCAGGTAATGCTGGTAGCATCTAACGAGGAATCCCGGAAAGCGATATTAAAAGGTTCTTCGCAATCTACCAAATAATCCAGCCGGGCGATTGGCCCGTTAACCGTCACAAAATCCTGTTTAGTTGTTTCGGAAAAGCAACCATTGTATTCTACTTCTAACGTAATATCCTGAGGACCACTACTATTATCAAAATTATAGAATAACTCATTCTCCTGATAGCAGTGTGAGGTACGTCCATCCTCGCCACTAAAATGCCAGGCATCAATATTACTGTTGTTGGTTATATCCATAAATTGTACGGTATCACCGGGGCAAACTGTGCTTTCTGTGACCGTAAAATCAGGGGTAATCGGTGTACCTACTTCGACTCTAACCGCGTAAGAAGTATCCCGGCAGCCCTGGTCATTTTCAATTACCAGCGTAACATCGTATTCTCCCGGATCAGTAAAAGTATAACTGTGATCATCGTCATTATCAAAGGTTTCTTGCTGACCGTCACCGTAGATATAGGTATAACTGACAATTGGGTCAATCGAAGTACTCGAATCAGAAAAGACAACTTCTACCGGAGCACAGCCATCTACTACATCGGGCATAAAAAGTGCGTTGGGTTCGTAAATAGTATCTAGTATTATTTCACTAGCAGCACACCCTTGTGGTGAAATAACCCGATAATCTATTTCAAGATAGATGACTCCATTTTTTGAAAAATCGGTGGTATCAGGGTTAGGGTATTCAAAATCGAAAGACATTTCCGCCGTAGAAAATAATGTTTCTCTAACGCCAGTAGCAGGATCTACTATTCTGTTTATTCTCCACAGATAGGTAGCATCTTCGTTCATATATGCCGGCTCCAGAGAAAGCAAAAAAGGATCTTCACAGAGCGGTGTGATGGAAAGCGAAAAATCCGGTGAAATTTCCTGGACGAATACGGTGACCGAAGTATCTCCCATGCAACCACCCGCAGTGAACACATCCAAAGATATTGTTTTAAGGCCCGCTGTACTATAGGTAACGGTTGGATTTACCTGATTGGAAATAGCAGGACTAGCATCGGGACCAAAGTCCCAGTCGTAAGCTCCAGTGGTAGAATTATTGGTAATAGTAACCCCTTCTCCCAGACAAATGGTATCCGGAATTTCAAAAGTAGCTACCGGACTACCAATATTTACATTTCGGGTAATAACTCTGGCACAGCCCGCAGGATTGGTAGCAGTTAATATCACATTAAAACTTCCTTCTTCTGTGTAGGTAATATTATCAGGGTTGGTATCCGTAGAAGTCTGTCCATTGCCAAAATCCCATTCGTAGGTCAGGCCGGGACTAGTAGAAGTATTATTAAAACTTACCTCCAGTGGAGCGGTACAACTGATGGCCGGACTGGGAGAAAGCGTAAAGTTAGCAGCTGGCTGCTCCGAGGCAGTAACTGCATCCGGGAACAACCCCGTCACGTCGCAGCCCGACAGATTTGTGGTGACCTGTAATCCGATATCGTAAGATCCACCATCATTATAGACATGACTGGTAGTGGCACCATTTCCGGAACTACCATCGCCAAAAGACCATTGGTAACTTGTACCCATGATCGCAGAATTACCTTCAAGTTCACTTGTAAAAGTCGTATTCAGGGGTGCACATCCGCCCGCAGGATCGGCGGTAATAGACACGGTTGGCTTTTCGTATACATTGATGGTTAGGGTCCCTATGACCGTCCCGCCCTGTACATCCCGCAATTCGACGTCGTAAGTACCCGCAGCGCCAAAGGTATTTGTGGGATTCTGAGTGGACGCTACCGCCCCATCCATAAAATCCCAAAAATAAGATGATTGACCAGCTGGTCCGGAAAAGGCAACTTCTAAAGGCAAACAACCCTGGCTGACATCGGAAGTCTGCGCGTAAATACTGGTAGAGAAAAAAGAAAATACCAAGGTGGAAAAAAGTAATTTGAAATGTATTTTCATAGCTGAATATATATTTTATTATTTATATATTGCAAACATAACTCAAAACGGCTAAGTTTGCAATTAAGTAATAATATAAGAATGAAAAGTATAATACGTATTTCCACCTTTTTTGTGCTGATTTTTATTGTTTTTTCTGCTAATGGCCAACAATTAGATACCCGGCAAGCACCATTGCCTTGTGTAGACAAAACTTTTTCGGTAGTTGCACACATTGTACTGGATAGTTTGGGCCAGCCTAATGTCACGGAAGAAGCGATCAATCGGGCCATTGATTCGGCCAATGTGGCTTTTGCTCCGATATGTCTCCGGTTTGAGATATGTGAGTTCAGAAATATCCCCAACTTTCAGTACGATGATTTGGACCGCCAATCAACGGAGTGGGAAGAAATGCAGGTTAAATATCACTTGGGACGTAGAATAAATATGTTTTTTGTGGGCAGTATAGGTTCGTCGCAGTCTTACGTGTGTGGATTCGCGCAGGTGGGTGGTATTACCAATCTTGAAAGCAATGGAATCGTCATTCAAAAGAGTGATTGTATTGCGCCGGGCAGTCAAACGATTACCCACGAGCTGGGACATTATTTTGGGCTTCTTCATACTTTTGCGGGTGAGCGGGAAGAGCTTGTTGATGGTAGTAATTGTGCTACGGCGGGAGATTTGATTTGTGATACGCCAGCCGATCCTTTTCTGGCGGGAGACTCCCTGAATCTTTACGTGGATGTCAATCTGGGGTGTCGTTTTATATTTCAATTGAGAGATCCCAATAATCAGTGGTATGCTCCGCACGTCGGTAATTATATGAGTTATTATCAATCTGACTGTGCCTGCGGTTTTACCTACGGGCAATATTTAAAGATGGCCAACACTTACCTGAGCGCTCCGGAAAAGATGTGGTAAAAAAAAATCATGCTTGGCGTCAAAAGGCTCAAACATGATCAATTTATAAGAGAGATTCGTTTTTCGTACAAGAATCATGTTTGAAGCAGAGGCCCAAACACGATTAGAGAGAGGAAGAATTTTGTGATACCTTAAGATACCTTTCAGAAGAATAAGTAATGGGATAATATAATTTAAGCAGTAGTAGAGGGTAGACATATCTGAATATGTACTATTTTCTTCATTTGGATTTTCACTTATTCTATTGAAACAAAGATCGGAAGTAAGATTTACTTGACCAATAGCGATAAAGGGGGATAAAGTCTATTAAGGGTTTATTTTGAGCGGAGTTAGTCTACGAATTTGAAGTTTAGCTTAATTGATGTTCCATCAGATACTTCCAAAAAGTGACAAGTACCCCCAATTTTATTCATTCGGTAGCGCATATTATCCAATCCATTTCCTCTGCCTTTTTCTTTTTCGGCGAGATCAAAGCCGATTCCGTCGTCCGTAATGACCAAGATAAAATGACTTTTCTCCATTTTCATTTCGATCAGTACCCGATTGGCCCGGGCGTGTTTAACAATGTTGTTGAGTATTTCTTTGTACGCCAAAAATACCATACGGCGAATTTTACCAGAAACCATTTGTGTTTCCGGAAGATTGTGGGCGATTTCGAAGATAAAATCCGTTTGAAGATTGTCAAAAAGTTCATCTGTATAATTGATCAGGTATTGAATTAATTTTCCCAGCGTATCATTTCTGGCATCCACCGCCCATATCGTTTCACGGATGGTGGTCGAAATCTCCTGGGCATCTTTGGTCAGTTTTTCCATTTCTATTTTCCATCTGGGGTCCTCAAATTTATTTTCCAGCATAGCCGTTTTCAAACTAATAGCGGAAAGGCGGGAACCCAGATCATCGTGCATATCTCTGGCGATTCTAAGTCTTTGCGTTTCCAGCGCCAGGTTTTTATCAAATTGGGCTTGCTCTTTTCGTTGTTTCTGTTTTTGGTAGAAAGTAGCAATTCCAAAAAAAAGTAAACTAACTATTGCCAGTACAATCAACCTAAATAAGGTCGTTTTTCTAAAGGGTGGAAGCAGCGTAATTTCGATCTTATCCGTCGTCTTTGTATTCCAGATACCGTCCGAATTAGAAGCTTGTATTTCAAAAGAATAGTCGCCGGGTTCGAGATTCGTATATTGACATTTTCCACCATTAGTTGAGATAATCCATTCGGTCTCATCGGGAAATAAACGATAGCGAATCTGATTACTTTTGGTATTGCTGTATTCTTTTGAGACAAAGCGAAATTCCAATTTGTTGTCCGCTGGTGCCAGCCGTAGTTTTTCGATTTCTTCCAGGTTGGTAGCTCCGGTCTTTTCGCATTTTAAATCTATACGTTTTTTACCATCAATCAGAATGTCCGTGATCTGTGGTACGCCGAGTGGAATGATCGACTTAATCTCTTTTGGATCAAACATGAGTAACCCAGAATTTCCACCAAAGGCAAGACGACCGTCCCTCAACTTATAACGAGCTCCTCTGAAAAACCTTTCACTACCAATTCCATCCGGCACGTGGTAGGAAATTAATTTTTTGCTTACCGGGTTAAAACAATAGATCCCACTATTGGAAGACAACCAAAGATTACCCGCCTCATCCGGTAATATCCCGAATACCTGATTTGGGAGTTTACCTGCTTTGCTGTGATAAATAAAATCTTTGGTGTTATAATTATATGAAACCAATCCATCAGCCCCACCAATCCAGAGAAGAGAATCATTGGGACTGGAGAACATATCATGTATTGCACCACTGTAAGGAACACTCGTTTTTACGGAAAAATCTAAGGGATCGTAAAATATTAACTTAGTATTTTCCATCAGAGAAATTACCTCTCCCGCCGGATTTTGGTATAAGAAAAGAATTCCAGTCATTTGATCGGTATCAGGAATTTGCGTCAGTGTAAACACCCCATTTTTTTGTACGTAGGTATGAATTCCTTTGATCGAAGAAAAAATAGTTCTTCCGTCCTGCAACGTCAAACCATCGACCATATATAGGTCTCTGGTTGCGCTGGTAAACTTATACGCATCCGGTTCAATAACGTATTCCCACAAATAATAATAATTGGTCCAAAGTCTATCCGCCTGATCTTTTACAACGTGATAAAACATCATATTGTCGCAGTTCAACTGACCAAGTGTTAAGTCCCGGATCTCTTCCCCTTCTTCGTTAAGAATGATGACTTTTTTATTCGTAAAAACCCATATCTCTCCATTCTCTCTTTGAATTAAATTCGTCACCATCTGGTCTGCCAGTAAATTTGTAAATTTTATCTTATCCGGATGCGTAAAATAAATCCCACTATTTCGACTGGACAGCCAGATATTTTGATCATCATCTACCAATAAAGTAAGTAACTGATTATCAGGATTGGATTTTTTCAATTCGTCTAAATATAGTTTCTCCGTTATCTTTTCCTGCTCTGAATCATACCGAAAAACATCTTCTTTAGTCGCCAGCAACACTTCATTTTTTTGGCAGGCAGAAATCCCTACGACTGATTCCACTGGTTCTCCATTCCATAATAGGTACTTACTCTTTTTATCAGAACGGATACGGACTTTCCGCAAATTGTCGGATCCTCCAATCAATAACTGATCTTTTGAGATGGGATGAATCGAAGAAATTTTACTATTCTCGAAAGAAAAACTATGAATATTTTCTAAAACATTGTTAGAAAACTCCAGTACTTTTAAGTAGTAATCATTAAGTCTATATACATAAACCAAGGTAGTATGACCATACTTTCTGACCATTCCCCGGTTAAAGTTATATTTGATCGAATCGCTGGAAATATTAGTAGCATTCGTAAATTTTTTAGCGGAGATATCGAATTGACGCAGGCTGTCTTTGTGTATCAACCATATAATATTTTCGACCTTACCACAGCTGTGTAATCCGGGGACTACGTTGCCACTGCCGTCTCGAATAGAATAATAAGCAAATTTTTCTGTTTCTACCTCATAGTGATTAATAGCCTGATAGGTCGTAATCCAGAGATCTTGATTTTCATCTTCAATCATTTGTCCCTGAATATTTTTTCCCATCATTCCGATAGAGTCTACGGGAAAGGTCCCATAATTTTTTAATTGAACTCCATCAAAACGTTGTAATCCGGTACTGGACCCAATCCAGAGAAAATCTTTTGAATCTTTTAATAAAAAACTATTGGAGGAATTGCGTAATTGGTCCGATGTAGTTAGCTGTTGCCAATACAGATAGGGAGATGACTGCCCGGAAAGTGTCATCGTAGAAAAAAGAAGAAATATTTGCCAGATCGTTTTTCGCATCATCACAATATTCTAAAAACTAAATGTAAACTGGTAATTTTGTACAGAAAAAAATTAATAATTAAAAAAAGGCCAGAACAAAAGGTGAAGCCCCTAATTCTGACCCGGCGTTTCTCTAAAAGAACTTACCAAAATACAATCTTTAACTTAAAAACCTGGAAAGTGTTATCAGTCCACCACCGCCCGGAGGTAAACAATACGGTGGACAAGGATAGACGGCAATATCTTTACTTCCGGTCATCAATCTTCCGTTCTCATTAATTCCGATCACCACCTTAGCAGCACCCTTAGGATCGTCCGAATAGATACCGGGAATTTGAATCATATCGACCGCTCCTTTTTTCTTCAGAGCAGTTAACTCATCTTTGTAGTATCTTGGCTTGGTAGTTTCGGATTTATTTACAAATTTTACTTTTGAAACGGGTGTTGTCATAAATAATATAATTTAAAAAAGGTTAAAAAAATTTTTCTAAAAATAAGATCATCCGGTCGCTTTTTTATCCCCCTTTTGTACCATTTTTCTAAAAAAAAACAAAGTAAAGATGTTTTTTCCAAAAAAAATCTTTACTTGTAAAAGCATTGTACCCTAAACAAAAAAAACAACATGACAAATACACTTAACATTTGTATTGTAGAAGATTCGGATGATTACCGACTGGCGCTACAAGAAATGATTAATGCCACTCCCGGTTTTGTATGCACACAAACTTATGCCAACGGAGAAAGTGCGCTAAAAGAAATTCCCTTCCACGTTCCCGATATCGTCCTGGTCGATATTGGACTTCCGGGAATTTCGGGATTAGAACTAATAGAAACCATTAAGGCTAACATTCCCAAAATTCAGTTTATGGTCCTTACCGTCTCCGAAGAAGGAGATAAGATATTTAATGCGCTTAAAGTGGGCGCCAGTGGTTATTTATTAAAAAGTACTCCACCTAAAAAAATTATCGAAGCCATTCGGGATCTAGTCAACGGAGGAGCACCAATGAGTAGAAAAATAGCCCGGCTCGTCGTGGCCTCTTTTCAGGGCATCCCCGACGAAGTACAGGAAAATCCTTACGATCAAATTCTTACCAAAAGAGAAAAAGATGTTTTAGGAGAATTATCCAAAGGTCTGCTTTATAAAAATATTGCCGGAGAATTGAATATCTCCATCGAAACCGTCAAAACGCATTGTCATAATATATATAGTAAGCTCCATGCTACTACCCGTACGGAGGCTATCAACAATTATAAAAAAGGAAACGGAGGAAGAAGATAATACTTTTCAAAAATCAGGAATTTGATCGCTCCACCCCGCGGGCCATTCTCCTTTAGCGAATCTCCGGGCAAACTGATCGGCTCGCCTTACCGGTTCGATAATCCGGTAAGCTCCACTTAACATAAAAATAGTTTCTACCGCAATCACCTGACTAATCCGGTGACCGCTACTGACATAAACTGGCTTGACCGCTTCGCGGGTGCGTAAAACGTAACCAATCAATTGTTCTTTATCAAAAATTTTCTCCCGGTCTCCTTTCTCTGTTCCGACCGAATAGGCCCTTTTCAAGAGAGGATCTTTTGCAACCCCAATAGCAGGAACATCCGACTGAATGCCCACCCAACTGGCAACACCGAGTCTGCGGGGATGTGCCGTACCGTGTCCGTCAATGATCAATAAATCGGGAACCATCTTCCCCATTTCACAAAGGTCCTCTAAAGCTCGAAGCAGTAAAGGGCCTTCCCGAAACGCAAAATATCCCGGCTCGTAAGCCACCGTCGCATCGTATACCTGCGTAAATATACCCAACGGCTGGTCCGGCCACTGCAATACATCGACGGCCACAAAGCCCTTGTCTCCTTCGTACTGAATATCAAAAGTAAAAAGCAAATCTCCGCTGGCAGGCTGATAGCCACGATTGCCCGCTGGAATATTAAGTTTCTGTGCCAGTTCTAACTGCCTTTTCTGTAAATCCTGTTTATTCATTTTATAAAAATATCTTCGGCTGTTTTTTATTTTTAAAAAAAATTATCATTTTTCCTCCTCTTGACAAAATCATTATCTTCGATCTATGAAAAAGATACCTAAAATTCAGCAATCCATTTGGATCAATTCAGATGATGAGAGAATTATAGAAATAATTGATCAACGTTTCTTACCGCATCAGTTGATCGTAGAACAACTAAAAACCTGGGAAGATTCCGAAAGAGCCATTCGGGAAATGCACGTTCGGGGTGCTCCGCTGATCGGAGTAACCGCCGCCTACGGAATGTATCTGGCCTGCATAGCAAGTAAAAATCACCGGAATAAAGATATTTTTTTTTCAAAGGTAACGCACGCATTAAAAGCGAGTCGTCCTACCGCCGTCAACCTTGCCTGGGCGGTGGACCGGCAAATGGAATTAATTAACCGTCAGACAGATCAGAAAAAATTAATAGACCAATCGCTCCAGCTGGCCCGTCAGATTAGCAGCGAAGAAATAGATAACTGCGCAAAAATTGGCCAATACGGATTAAATCTTTTACAACCTCTGATTGCAAAAAAAGATAACCGCCCTCTTAATATTTTGACCCATTGCAATGCGGGCTGGCTGGCCTGCGTACAACACGGTACGGCCACGGCGCCCATCTACGCCGCTCACCGGGCGGGTATTCCGGTACACGTTTGGGTAGATGAAACCAGGCCCAGAAATCAGGGTGCCCGTCTTACTGCGTGGGAGTTGAGTCAGGCGGGTATTCCCCATACGATTATCCCGGATAATACGGGTGGTCATCTGATGCAGCACGGGATGGTGGACTGTTGCATCGTAGGTAGCGACCGTACTACGCGTACGGGAGATGTGGCTAATAAAATTGGTACTTATTTGAAAGCACTGGCTGCCCGTGATAATGAAATTCCGTTTTACGTGGCGTTACCTGGCTCTACCTTTGACTGGGAGATTCGCGACGGAGTAAAGGAAATTCCTATCGAAGAACGAAATCCGGAAGAAGTAAAATTTATTCAGGGATTGCACGAGGAAAATATTATAAAAGTATTAGTTTCGCCCCCGGAAAGTCCGGCGGTCAATTATGGCTTTGATGTAACGCCGGCGCATTTAGTTACCCGTCTGATTACCGAGCGAGGCGTATGTCAGGCCAACGAAACGTCGATTCATGAATTATTTCCAGAATACTGATACCGTGGATGAAGGGTATATCAAATTTCATTGTGACTGGAAGAAAGGTCCGGCACTTCCGGTGAACGCATTAAAATCCATCGACCACGGCCGTCAGGAAATGTACCGTCGTGGATGGATCGGTGCCTATAACAATGGAATTGGATATGGTAATATCAGCGAACGCTTACCGAAAGAAAAATTTGTGATTAGTGGCTCTGCTACCGGAGGGCTCAAAAAACTGGCAGCTGAACATTATAGTATTGTTGATAACATTAATATTAAAAATAACAAGGTTTGGTGTTCCGGTCCAATCAAAGCTTCCTCCGAAACGATGAGCCACGCAGTCATTTATCAGCACTGCCCGGAAGTAAACGCCATTATCCATATCCACAATCTCAAGCTGTGGAAAGCCATCATTCATCTGGCCCCTACCACCCACGCTTCCGTCACTTACGGTACGCCGGAAATGGCTAACGAAATTATCCGACTCCTCCGACAGACCGACGTTCGTCGCCACACTGGGTACTTCGCAATGGCCGGACACGAAGAAGGTATCATCGCTTTTGGTAAAGATATGGAGCACGCCATCAACCGAATTACCTGTCTGGTAGATTGCCCTTTTTGATTTTAAAATTTTTCACTATAAAAAATCCCGACGATCATACAGATCGCCGGGATTCTTTTTCGGTATAAATTATTATAACAATTCTATTGCTTACTTAATAGATGTCTTAATATCAAAACGGTAGAAATCTTCGTTGTTATCGTCCGTTACCACTACTTCTACGGTACTCATAATATAATAATTGTTATCACGATTTACGATAAACACATCTCCTTGTTCTACTTCGTCACTGGGAGCAGCATCCAGACCAGATTCAAAAGCCGCAATAATTGCTTCCCGGCTAGTGATATTTTCAAAAGTAAATAATTCCGGCTGACTGGTATCCGCAGCACGTAGGGTAGCACCATTAGCACCTTGTATTTTTTGAATCCAGGTAGGATCTGTATCAGAAACGATTCCCAAATCAACAATCTCTGCACTAGGTGAATTTCCGGCAACATTCTGACCACCATCTAAATCAAGACCACCTAATGTCTCATCCGGACCACTTCGGTTAGACAATAATATCGCCTCGTATTGATTGGTGATGGGTGTGCCCGCAGATATGTCCACATCAACACCCGCAATTTCGCCATTTACATCTTCCACTTCAAAAGTAATAGTAGAAGAACCACTTTCATTAAAATCTACCCGTACGCTTCCCATATCGAAGCCAGATTGATCGTCACCCACTAGAGTGTAAGGATTTGTATCAAAAGCAGTACCGTTAAATGATAAACGATCAGCATCCATCAAATCACCATCTTCAAATACGGCAATCGTTGATAGATTAGCACCACCTGGAGTCGCTGTAATATTAAAAACATTCGCTCCAATACTAACCTCGCGCGGGGTGGTTCCCATATAAGAGATCGTCGGAGGAGCACTATTAACAGTAACGTCCACACTAGCCTCGTCCGTCTGGCCGTTGGCATCACGTATGGTAGCCGTATACGTATAAGTAGCAGGAGCGGAAGGTGCCGCCACGTCTACCGTAAATCCAAAAGCACCTACATTATCACCAGCCAGTAATGCCGGGTTAGCCCCGATATCATTAGAAGTAATACGGTCCAGCGCAATGTTTGCACCGTTTTCGGTGATGGTCAGCAGATCCATATCAGCATCTCCTCTGGAACCACTGATATTCAAAATAATAACACCTCCGGGTGCCACTTCGGCATCTGCGGTAATATTAGCAGACGGCGGAATCTCACTGGTCAAAAGTGGATCGTCACCACAGGCAGTAATTCCAAGAATGGCAGCAGCCATCAGTAAGAATAAATAGTTTGAAAACATCGTGAATTTCTTCATCGTAAAAATTTTTGATTTAAAAAGTTTAATAAAATTTTATATTTAAATATTAATCTACGAAGCAACCGGGGTCACTTCGTCGTTGATTACCTAAATGTTTATTGCATTTTCGCCGTAAAAATATACCTTTATAGAGGTACACGGAATGTGATCTTTCCTGCGGCAATGATTAGAATTTTCAAGTTAGTTGTGGTAGGAACGAAGAAATCGGAAAAATGTTAGCCCCACAGGGTACATTTTATTAAAATTTTAACATTCAACCGTTTTATTGGGAATGTAAGATTAGAAAAGCGCTGAGATAGAAGTATTTAAAAAAAACCATCTTCACCAGTGGCTGATAAATAGTAAGAGAGTCTTTCATTACAAGTGCAGGTAATTAAAGAATGCCAACCACTGGAGAAAATGGATGTTCCCGTCCACGGAAAAAATTTTCCGTGGAGAGAACATTGAGCTTATCCAAATTTTCGTAATCGTAAGAAATTACTAAAATTTCTTTCCGAAAGAGCATTCAGATAAACGCTTAACCGGTTTGGACATTCTACCCCGTAAGTGTGGAGCAGATTGTTTTCATAGCTTAATAAATTCCGGTTTAAAAATGTGGACTGCAACAGATTCGTAGTGTGTGAGAACGAACCTGTTTGACCACAAGATAATGACAAATATTACTCCCATACAAGGGGAATATCTCCGATTATCGGGTATTAGAATAGTTTAACACCGAAATAGGCAATAACTTAAAATATGTTAAGGCTCTTTAATCTCTTAACACTGACAATCAACTATTTACATATTTGTTAATTTTATTTTTTTAACACTGTTAACAACTTTAACTTGTCCAAATTATGGCAAAAAAGCCCGATTCTGATCATTCTGGTAACCGACCAGATTTTTTCAATAAGAAAGCGGCGGGTAACCCGATTCCCAAAAAGCAGAAATCGACGGAAGATTACGTTGCCGGAATACTGAGAGGGGATCGGATAACGCTCGGCCGGGCCATTACGTTGATCGAAAGCCGGCATCCAAATCACCAGGAGAAAGCACAAGCGATCGTAGAAGCTTGTTTGCCATACGCCGGGAAAAGTTTTCGGGTCGGCATTACGGGTACGCCCGGAGTGGGTAAGAGTAGTTTTATCGAGGCACTCGGTCTGTATCTGGCCGGACAGCAGAAAAAAATAGCCGTTTTAGCCATTGATCCTACGAGCCAGAAAAGTCACGGTAGCATTTTGGGGGATAAAACCAGAATGCAGGATTTATCCGTTCATCCCAATGCCTTTATTCGTCCATCTCCGGCGGGCGACTCGCTGGGTGGTGTAGCCCGTAAAACCCGGGAAACGATGGTGCTTTGCGAAGCGGCGGGATACGAAGAAATCATCGTGGAAACGGTAGGCGTAGGCCAGTCCGAAACCGCCGTCCACTCGATGGTCGATTTTTTTCTACTTCTATTATTGCCCGGTGCGGGCGACGAATTACAGGGAATTAAAAGAGGAATTGTGGAAATGTCAGATCTCATTGCCATCAACAAGGCGGACGGAGATCGAATAGTGACCGCCAGACAATCGCAAAAGGCTTATAAAAATGCGTTACACTTACTACCCGCTACCGACAGTGGTTGGATTCCTCCGGTGATGACTTGCTCGGCGTTGGAAAAGACCGGAGTAGAAGAGATATGGCAAACCTACTCTGACTACCAGATAATGACGGAAAAGAATGGTTTTTTTCAGGAAAAGAGAAAAGAACAGGCCCGTTACTGGTTACACGAACGCATTCAAAATGACCTGCGACTTTATTTACAAACTGACCGAACCATGAAAGCAGCCCTGGAGCATATTGAAACGGCCGTCTTGTCCTATCAGAAAACACCTTTCCAGGGAGCGAGAGAAATTCTACAATTGTTGATTAAAAAAGAGTAGGAAAATAAAGTGTTCCGAAGACAGCGTGTCGGAGTTATGCGTTAAAAATTGGTACAGGTTTTCGTAATTTAATCGTGCGGTAATTTATTTTATTAAAATAATTCCATATATTTGGGTTGCATTCCAAAAACCGACGGAGCGTACTGTGTGTGGTACCTCCAACTATTTTTCGATCGGCATTTTATAATCCCTGGACATATTTTTCTTCTCTGATAGAATTCTCTTTTCCCATTATTGCTTTGAAGCTCTTTAGATACCTGCGTGTGCGGGCAAATTGGTATCTTTGCCAAAACTTTTTATATCAAAATTTAAATTCAAAACTATGTTTGGAGATATGCAGGAAAAGCAGGAAGCGCTGCGCAAAACGCTCGGAGAAATGCGTCTGGAAGGTGAAGCTGGTGATGGAATGGTAAAGGTGACGGTCAATGGCAATCGTGAAATAGTAAATATATCCATTAAGCCGGACGCCATGACACCCGACGACCCAGAACAACTCGAAGATTTGCTACTCGTAGCCGTCAACCGGGCAATGGCTACCGCAGCGGAAACCGAAGCAGCCGAATCACAAAAATTGATTCAGGATATGTTACCTCCGGGCATGGGTGGATTGGCAGATATGTTTTCTTAAGGATAAAGTATTTTAAATGTAGGCTTCAATCATAAACACGCAATTAATACAACCACCTATATATTCCAGACATCCTTGATCCATATAGATAGAAATTTAGTGCCTTCGGCACTTCTTCCCGACCCGAACGAATTCTAATTTGTCCATTTACTTATACTATACCGTTGGAACAATTCGTTTTTACGAGCGGGAGTATTGCTAATTTTAAAGGTAGCCCGACCTTTTTTATACGAATCGGTGACCATTTGAAAAAACTGGCCTGATTCTTTGAATCATTATCCTAATGAAAT
The DNA here is from genome assembly GCA_032356245.1 of Endocladia muricata. Lineage (NCBI taxonomy): Eukaryota > Rhodophyta > Florideophyceae > Gigartinales > Endocladiaceae > Endocladia > Endocladia muricata. Next base: position 24,777 of record JAUKWC010068050.1, read on the forward strand.
ATCTTTTTACTATTCTATTGATTGGTTTATCCCTAGCGGGGTTCTCTCAGATCGAACAAGGCTTAATCGCATATTATTCTTTTAATGACTGTACGCCCCGCGATAGTAGTGGGGTTACGGGTTCCGGAGCTTTTGTAGGGTCTCCCACCTGTGTTTGTGGGGTGAGCGGCAATGCCATTGAGCTGAATGGATTCGATCAGGAAATGCTGATGTTAGGAAGAATCAACAACGCCTTCGAAGCGGGTGATTTTACCATCAGTATGTATATCAAATCTACCAGTGCGGCGGGTACTCAGTCGCTGCTTAACAAACGGGAAACTTGCGGAGTAGTTAACAGTTTGGGAATTCGATTAAATCCGGCGGCCAATAGTATCTCGGTAGAACTTAGTGAATCCAACGAGCAAATGTCTAATGTGACGGGTTCTCTGGATTTTGAAAGTTGCTGGCAACACGTGGTGGTCGTACGTTCCGGAGCTAAGACGCAATTATTCATTAATTCCGTTTTGATAGAGGAAGCAGTATCCAACACGCGTGCCAGGGTAAATTTGAGAAACAATGCGGTGATGTCTGTAGGTGGAGGTGCCTGTGTAAGTGAAGCGGTCGATAATCGCTTTTCTGGTCTTGTGGACGAAATTAAAATTTACGAGCGTGCTTTAAATATAAGACAGATCGAATCGTTGTATCTGTCTCCCGATAGGATATCCACCGTGGATACGACCATATTTTTAGGCAACTCAGTAGATATTTTGACAACAAATTCGTGTGCAACCGATTTTCAGTGGACGCCAGTTGCTGGACTGGACGATTCTGAGCGTCCTGATCCGGTAGCCAGCCCCGGTCAGACCACTACGTATGCCGTGCTATTTAATGATGGTATTTGTGCGGCGGTCGATAGCATAACTATAACGGTGATTGATCCGGACGATCTGGACTGTGGCCTGGTCTTTCTGCCCAGTGCTTTTACACCGAATGGAGATAATGTTAATGATGTGTATGGTATTAGTAATCCTTACGCAATAGAAGATTTAATTTCTATGGAAATATTTGATCGCTGGGGTGGACTGGTTTTTTCAACCGATGATCCGTTCGCACGCTGGGATGGAAATTTTAAAGGACAGCCCGTTATTCCAGGTGTTATGCTGTATCGGGTAAGATTTCGTTGTGACGGGGAAGAAGATACTACCGTGGGTAGTTTTTCGGTTATCCGGTAAATCGCGTAACGGGACCTTATAGATCTTGTAATTTTCTGATTTTTCCTAAAAAAAGGCATCGTAATCCCCTTTCATCGCCAGTATTCAACCATTCTACGGAAACAAAATATAAATAAGGTGTCTTTTTGTTATATATTACGTCTCAAAATCAAGCAGGTTAATCAGAAATAGTCGTCCTTTTTTATTTTCATACAATCCAATTCGTATGCGTATTCATCACGGTTTCATTTTATTGAGCACATTTATTCTGATGCTACTAGCTGCCAGCTGTACATCAGATCCAAAAGTGGAAACTGAACCATTACCTCCAGCAAGCAAGGAGGAAAAAGTTATCGCCAGTACCATTGAGACCCCGCCGCCGGCTCCTGCTCCTACACCAGAAGAGATTGCCGCTGCCGAAGCGGAAAAGATAGCTAAAGAGAAAGCAGAAACAAGAAAGCAGAGAAACGAAGAAGCCAGTAAAGAACGAAGGAGGAAGCGAAGAGCTAAGAGGAAAAAAGCAGCCGCGGAAAAAGCAGCCGCTGAGAAACTGGCTCGTAAAGAAGCTGCTAAAGAAAAAGAAAAGAACGTACCAGGGGAAGAAAATACACCAAAAAGTTACGATGATAATACTCCTCCACCTCCGTCTGCCCCAGAAGAAGACTTATCAGACATTGATCCTGAGTTGTTGAAGGTGGTTCAACCCGATGCGAGCGGCGGTACTCCCCGTATTCGTTTTGATAATGAATCCTTTAATTTTGGTAGAATTATTCAGGGGAAAGAAATAGATCATGAATTTGAATTTACGAACGTCGGCTCCGCTCCCCTGGTCATTAATAACGTGGAAGTAACTTGCGGTTGTACGACGCCCTTCTACCCTTTTGTTCCGATCGAACCGGGTAAACGTGGAAAAATAAGTGTACATTTCAGTAGTAAAGGTCGTTTAGGAAATCAAAGCCCGACCATTACCGTTTATACTAACACCGATCCTGGCACCTTCGAACTTTATCTTAAAGGAATCATTGATACCGAACGGGAGGGTCAGTAAAACAGACTTTTTCCAAAATGGACGTAGCCGATAAACAAGATCATTACACAAAAAAATTATTAGAAAAAGCGCAGCTACTTTATCAGGCTCGTAGTCTCGAAGAAGCACTCGTCGTGACTCAGGAAGCCAAAAATCTCTATGCCCTCAATGGAGATAACGCAGGAGTGATCAACACCAATCTATTACTGGCCAGTATTTATGATACAGCCGGGCGCTATCAGGGCGATACCCAAAAGATGCGCGAAGCACAATCCTTTATTCATACTGCCGCAGCACTGATACATCCTGATATTATCCGGCAAAAACTGGCCGTAGCATTGGCGCAGGCCAGGACTTATCTCAGTGAGAAAGCTTACGAAACAGCGGAACGACATCTAAAAAAATTACTCGATCACAGTCAGGCAGCCAGAGAGACCGACTACCAAATTCGGGCCCTCATTGGTTTGAGTGAAAATGCTACTCACCAAAACGAATTTGATAAGGCACTTACCTACGCAAATTCTGCCAAAGACTTGCTCGGAGATGATCAGGTGCGCCGCGCCGATGCGTTGGTTGCTACGGTCTATAATCAATTGAGTCAGATTTATTTTAAGCAGCAAGACTACGATCTAATGTTGAGCTGCAGCGAAAAAGTTTTGCAAATCAGTGCCAAAGCGGGAGATGTTGAAAAGGAAATTAACGCCCTGAAAAATATTGCTATCTACCACGCAGCAAAATCCAGCTACAAGAAAGCCATGGAATTTTTCCTTGATTCGATGGATAAAAGTAAAAGCATCAATTACAGATATCATACCGGCCAGTGTTTGATTAATATTGCTACCATCTACGCCAATCTATATAACCACGAAGATGCTATCTCCCGCTACCAGATGGTACTGGAAAATTACAGTGATATAATTAGCAAAAATACGAGGATTGTTATTTATAATAATTTAGGAAATATTTATTACTTCTCGGACCGACTCAAACAGGCAACGGATTACTTTGAAAAAGCTAATAACCTGGCCCAGCAACGGAATTATAACGAAATGATTATTCTCTCCCTGGCGAACCTTAGTCGTGCTTACATCGCAAAAGACAAAATAGACCTGGCAGAACAAAAAGCAAAGGCAGCGGAGAAATTAATCAAACACCAGGGTGATATTAATGGTCGCCAAATTAATTTACTGAACCTCGGCCATATCTATTATATTCGGAAAGATTACGAAAAGGCTATGCTGTTTACCAGCAAAGGAATCGCCGCGGCCAGTCGGATGCAGGACGAAACGAATGAGGTTCAGGGGTATCAGTTAATGTCAAATATTTATCAACAACAGGGTGACTACAAAACAGCACTTGATTATCAACTGGTCTATTCTAAGGCGCAGGATAAGTTTTCCAAGGAACAACGTAACCGGCAAATCATTGATCTGGAAATAAAAAATGCTATTAAGGATAAGCAGAAAGAGATTGAACAGCTAACGCGGGAAAACGAATATCAGGCTTTATTACTAAAACAAAACGAACAAATTGCCGAACAGAATGCCATGCTGGTGGCTGCTAACGAAGAGCTTCGCCAGTTTGCCTACGTCGCTTCTCACGACTTGAAAGAACCCATCCGGATGATTGGTAGTTATACTCAGCTCATTGAAAGAAAGCATAAACATCAGTTTACCGAAGATTCTCAGGTTTATTTTACTTACGTAAAGGAAGGGGTTATTCGTATGAATGATCTGCTGGACGCTCTTCTGAAATACACAACGGTTAACAAGACAGAAGATGACTTTGAAAAAGTAGTGTTGGTAGACATCGTAGAAATCGCAGTAATTAATCTACGGGTGAGCATCGACGAAAATAGTGCCGTCGTTAATTGTCACGATTTACCGGAAGTCATGACCATCCGTTCTTTACTAATTCAGCTTTTTCAAAATTTAATTAGTAATGCTATTAAATTTAAAAAACCATCGACTAATCCGGAAATAACAATCTCAGCCGAAACAACAAAAGAGGAAGTAATCATAAAGGTTAGTGACAATGGTATTGGTATCAGCCCGGAACATCAGGAAAGAATATTTATAATTTTTCAGCGTCTGCATACCCGATCAGAATATAAAGGTACCGGAATCGGTTTGGCCATTTGCCTGAAAATTGTACAACGAATAGGTGGTCGTATTTGGGTGGAATCAGAGGTGGGTGAAGGGGCTAGCTTTTTTGTGGCTTTGCCGAGGTAGAAGGGATAAGGGATAAGGAATGTTGAATATTGATTGGGGAATATTGATTGGGGAATATTGATTATGAGGAAATGAGGAAATAGTATTTAACCAAAAAAAAAGATTTTTGCGAGATGGAGGTGATTAAAAAGGAAAAAGTACTGGAATTATTGGTATCAAAAGGTCTGGATTGGGAAGTGGTTGATGATGGGATTCAGAAAGAGTTTGTTTTTGATAATTTTATTGAAGCGTTTGGCTTTATGTCCAAAGTAGCGATACTGGCGGAAAAGCAAAATCATCATCCGGAGTGGTCCAATGTTTATAATAAAGTGAATATTACTTTGACCACGCACGATGCGGGAGGTGTGACTGAGAAAGATATTCGGTTAGCCTTATCTATTAAAGAACTTATCTAAGAGCTTATCCAAATTTTCATGATTGTGCGAAATTGAGAAAATTTAGAGGGAATGTCCCTTAAAGTGTGTCAGCGCGGAAGCTTTCCTTTAGGAATTCAAGGTGCGCGCTGCCAAATGACACACTTTATTATACTGTGTTCCAATTTAGACAAGCCCTGGGTTACTTCTCTTTTTTCTTTTTAAAATCTCCGTTTTTCCAGGCTTTAAAAAATTGTCCCCAGGCAACAGGATTAAAGATATTCATCGGCGGTGTTTGTCCGATATAATAACTTTTTCGGGCCTGTTCCCGGAGGTAGTAATTGGCATTCTCCGTTCCATCGTACTTGGTAACCTTTTCCACTCTGGCTAATACATCTTCCGCCAGATTTTCCATCGCTCTTTCCTGTAAGTCCTGCGTAACGTCCAAGGCTAGAAATTCCAGTTTAAAGTGTTCTTTACTCGGCCAGGGAAATACGACCGTTTCGGGAAGGTTAAAGGTATCCTGGGTCATCAATTGGATCAAAGAATAACGGCTTTCCTGTAAGCTATCCGGTACGGTCACTTCTACCGTTCCATATCCGACGGACGAAAATATCAAGGTATCCTGTTTCTCAATGACAATAGAAAAGAATCCCGTAAAATCAGAATAGGTACCCCTGGCTTTATTTTTTACCGCGACGTTGACGTAAGGGATTGGATATAAATTTTCGTTACTGCCATCTAGAATCATTCCGGAAAATTGTACCAGGGAATCCTGCTCGGTCTGAGCGAACAAACGGGTACTGAAAATACTGATCAGGCTAAAAAACAATACGATTAATCCAATTCTCATGTCTATTTTTTTATTTGAGCAACTACCATTCTTAGCACTTCAGAAAAAATTTTAATTCAAATTTCATCTAAACGCCTTTTACAAGATACAGAAGTTTAACGCAGAATAAAGAATTTTAGCTTAAAAATCAGTTGGCTCTTAACAGTGTTTAACATCGTTTGTCGGTTGCAACGCAATATGTCTAAAAACCGGGGATCACACCCAACCTTTTTAAAAAGATGCGGAGGATTTGACAAAAGTCAATATTTACAGTGCTAACTTCAGTACTTCTTCCATCTGAGCTACATAGTTAATTTTCAGCCCCGTAATATATACCGGCTTAATTTCTTCTACGTGTTTACGGTTTTCTTCACAAAGAATCAGATGTTTAATTCCCGCTCTTTTTGCCGCTAAAATTTTCTCTTTGATACCACCCACCGGAAGTACTTTTCCACGTAAAGTGATCTCTCCCGTCATCGCCAGAAAAGGCTTAACGGGCTTTTGTAAAAATATACTGGCCAACGCAGTGAGCATCGTAATCCCCGCCGAAGGTCCATCCTTGGGAATAGCTCCCTCCGGAACGTGAATATGAATATCTCTTTCCTCGATCATTTTTCCAGTAACGCCCAGCGCTTCCGAATGCGCTTTGAGATAACTCAGCGCCGTGGTCGCGGATTCTTTCATCACATCACCCAGATTACCCGTGAGGGTAAGTCGCCCTTTTCCTTTGCTGAGACTGGCTTCGATAAATAGGATATCTCCCCCTACTCTCGTCCACGCCAACCCGACTGCCACCCCGGATACTTTATGGTCGGTATAGCGGTCCCGACTGTACTTAGTCGGTCCGATCATCTCTTTCAATTCTTTGGTTGTCACATTTACCTGTTCCGTTTCTTCCATCGCAATCTGCTTGGCCGCATTACGCATGACGCCCGCAATTTGACGATCCAAAGAACGGACGCCGGACTCTCTGGTATAATTAGCAATGACCGTTTTCAGGGCATCGTTATTTATTTTTATTTGCTTGGCTTTTAATCCGTGTTCCGTTCGTTGCTTTGGAATCAGATGTTTTTTAGCAATTTCTAATTTTTCTTCCAGCGAATATCCACTCACTTCTATGATTTCCATTCGGTCCAGCAAAGCGGGTTGAATAGTACTGAGTGAATTGGCTGTAGCAATAAATAAAACCTTGGAGAGATCGTAATCTGCCTCCAGATAGTTATCGTGAAAGCTCGTATTTTGTTCCGGGTCCAATACTTCCAATAAGGCCGAAGACGGATCGCCCCGAAAGCCTTTTCCTACTTTATCAATTTCATCCAGAATAAAAACAGGGTTAGAAGAACCTGCCTTCCGAATGGATTTTATAATTCTTCCCGGCATCGCACCAATATAGGTTTTTCGGTGTCCCCGTATCTCCGACTCGTCCCGTAATCCACCGAGTGACATCCGGATAAATTTTCGGTCGAGCGCACGGGCGATTGATTTACCCAAAGAAGTTTTTCCCACGCCCGGAGGGCCAACCAGACAAATGATCGGTGCCTTCATATCTCCCTTCAACTTCAGAACGGCAAGATGTTCCAGTATTCTTTCTTTGATATCTTCGAGCCCCGCATGGTCTTTATCCAGAATCTTTTTGACTTTGGTCAGATCGAAATTATCCTCCGTGTATTCTTCCCACGGCAAATCGAGCAGTAATTCCAGGTAATTAAGCATTACTGAATACTCTGCTACCTGTGGATTGATCCGGCGTACTTTTTTTATTTCGCGGGTAAATAATTCGTCCACTTCTTTGGACCACTTCTTAGTTTTACTTTTTTCGATCAGTGCCCGAATTTCGTCTTCCTGCGGGTTGTGCCCCAGCTCTTCCTGAATGGTTTTTAACTGTTGATTCAGAAAATAATCCCGCTGTTGTTTTTCGATGTCACCGCGTACTTTTGATTCTATTTGATCTTTGAGCTCTAAGAGTTGCAGTTCGCTGTCCATGTGTTCCATGACCACGTGCGCCTTTTCGTTCAGATCATCCATTTCCAGAATGGTCTGTTTATGTTTTAGTTTAATACCTAAATTAGACGCGATAAAATTGAGCAGAAAAGGATGACCGCTGATATTTCGCAGCATCAGGTTTGCTTCGGTGGGAATATTGGGGGACAAGTCGATGATTTGCCGGGCCATGTCTTTAATAGAAGAAATAATGGCTTCAAACTTCATATCATCTTCCGAGACCGGAGTCAGTGCCCGGACCGCAATTCGGGCTTTCATATAGGGGGTTTCCCGCACCATTTCCACCAGGCTAAAACGACGACGCCCCTGAATAATCGCGGTGGCCGTTCCATCGGGCATTCTTAGTAATTTTATAATCCGGGCAATGGTTCCGACTTTGTGCAAATCATTAACGGAAGGGTCTTCCACTTTCGCATCTACCTGAGACAATACGGCGATGATGCGATCATTTTCGTACGCTTCGTTGATGGCTTTGATGGACTTATCCCGTCCAACGGTAATAGGGATAATTATTCCCGGAAATAAAATGGTATTCTTTATGGCTAATACTGGTAATATTTCATCGTACTCCTCGTTATTCTGCATCTCGTCTTCTTCTTCCATAGAAAACAAAGGCATAAATTCTGTATCTCCATCCAGCCCGTGCGGGGGCATAAAATCTTCAAACATACTCATTAATCAATAGTTTTTGTAATGGCTTTAGTACCCAAGATCGGCCGAAAAGGAAAGATACCCATAAGCCAGTCTAATGTCAAGGTGGCAGGAACCACAAACTATTGGATTCGCCAGACACTAGCATTATGTGGCTCAATATTTATGCCACCGGCAGATTCGTCCTCTTTATAGAAACAAGTGGATATTCTGTCACCCTTTCCTGCTATAAAGGCAGAAAAGGGTGACCGTATTTATTATCTTTAAAAGAACAAGCTGTAATATTTAGCTACAGCGCTTTAAGAATAAATTCTGAATTTCAGCATAGAAACCACTTATGCTTCCGAGAGATTTTCTACCTCTTGTTCGGCAGCGGCCTTCCGAACTTTTTCTTCTTCCTCGTCGCTCAATTCTTCCAGCTCTACCCTTAGGTTTTCAATGATAAATTCCTGCCGGCTCGGCGTATTTTTACCCATATAATAAGCCAGAACGTGCTCAATACTGGTTTCTTCGCTGAGCACCACGGGGTCCAGTTTTATATCTTCGCCAATAAAGGCACCAAACTCATCGGGAGAAATTTCACCCAATCCTTTAAACCGGGTGATCTCCGCCTTGCCTCTTAATTTTTTGATGGCACTCTGCTTTTCCGCTTCGGAATAACAGTAAAACGTTTTGCTCTTATCTCTAACCCGGAATAATGGGGTATCTAAAATATAGAGATGACCACTTCTTACCAAATCCGGAAAAAATTGCAGGAAGAACGTAAGCAGTAATAGTCGAATATGCATGCCATCTACGTCCGCATCCGTCGCTACCACCACCCGGTTAAATCGCAAATCATCCAACGAGTCTTCGATATTTAGTGCGTGTTGCAGTAAGTTGAATTCTTCGTTTTCGTAGACGACTTTTTTGGTCAAACCAAAACAGTTTAATGGCTTACCCCGGAGACTAAAAACGGCTTGCGTTTGTACATCCCGCGCTTTGGTAATTGATCCACTCGCCGAGTCACCCTCGGTTATAAAGATGGTCGTTTTGAGAGACATCTCCGCGTCCACTTTTTTTCCGGTATCGTTATAATGTAAGCGACAATCGCGTAGTTTTTTATTGTGGAGATTCGCTTTCTTAGCTCTTTGATTGGCCAATTTTTTAATACCCGCAATTTCTTTTCTTTCCCGCTCGGACTGTATAATCCGGCGCTCAATGGCTTCGGCAATTTCTTTATTTTTTAATAAGAAATTATCCAGATCTTTTGATAAAAAGTCGTTGATAAATTTACGAACCGTCGCACCGCCGGGAGCAATATGGGTAGACCCTAATTTTGTTTTTGTTTGTGATTCAAAAACGGGTTCTTCGACGCGCACACTAATGGCCGCAACGATGGATGATCGGATATCTTTTGCGTCGTAAGATTTTTTCTTTTCTCTTTTAAAATAATTTTGCAGCGTGCTGGCAAACGATTCTTTGAAGGCTGTCAGGTGCGTTCCACCCTGTGTAGTATTCTGACCGTTTACAAAAGAATAGTATTGTTCGCCGTATTGCTGTCCGTGTGAAATGGCCAGTTCGATATCGTCCCCTTTGAGGTGAATAATTTCGTAGCGCAACTGCTCACTACCGTTGGTTTTACGGTGGAGAAGATCGAATAATCCCCGGCGGGAAAAAATAGATTTATTATTAAAATTAATTCTTAATCCGGCGTTCAGATAAGCGTA
>JAUKWC010068161.1:0-24369 GCA_032356245.1 Endocladia muricata
AGGGGGAGGGGGGGGGGGGGGGGGGGGGGTGGGTAAGGGGTGTGTGGGGAGGAGGGTTGGGGAAAGGGGGCGCCGCGGGATTTATACCGTTGCAGAGTACGTGGACCGAATTGGGTGTAGGCAGAGGGTGACTGGAGAGAGACGTGCAAGGTGGGGACGGGGGTGAGGGGGAGGGGAGGGGCGTCTGGTGGAGAGGACAGAGCAGTGCCAGGTAAGAAGGTGGCGCGGCTCACGAGGGTGCCGGTTTTGCTTACGTGCCTGCAAATCGGGCGGCCGAGCATGTCATACGCACGCACGCTACACTGCGAGGCTGTATCCTGGTAAGTCAGTGTCTCCTCATCTCGATTCGCCACGTCTCCACACGCATCCCTCTCGATTCACGCCGCACCATGCGCTCGCTCTCTCTTTGTCTCTCTCTCGTCTCTCTCTCGTCTCTCTCTCGTCTCTCTCTCTCTCTCCCACTCGCTCTCTCTCTCTCTCTCTCCCGCTCTCTCACGCTCTCTCCCCTTCTCCTTTTCCCTCTCTTCTTCACTCTGTCTGTCTGTGAGTGGTTGAGTCTCTCTCTGACTCTCTCTCTCTCTGACTCTCTCTCTCTCTCTCTCTCTCTCTCTCTCCCGCTCTCTCCCGCTCTCTCCCCTTCTCCTTTTCCCTCTCTTCTTCACTCTGTTTGTCTGTGAGTGGTTGAGTCTCTCTCTGACTCTCTCTCTCTTGTTTGAGGTACAAACCCACGTGCGCTTTTGAAACTAGGTCATCGCCCACAGTCAGCCCTCATCCGTCTCCTACATAGGCTCTCCTCTTTGCATTCCCCGCCGTTCATTTGGGCAGTCCCACCCCAGGCGTCGCGAGGACCGTTGTTCTATCGTGAGAAACCGTTTAGGCGGTTCCCCGTCGTTTCTACGGCCGCAACAGTCAGTCACGATTTCTACTGGCTGAGCACCGGGGGAGATGTTGCAAAGCAACGCGCTTCGTAGATCTTTTTTTAATCAACGCGTATGGTTTTTGAACAGCGACGTGGGTGGGCCTTTTGAGAAATTGCTTGGCCACCCGAATTCAAGTATCCACAAAAGCGGTCCCCGAGGTGTCCTGTTTTGGCAGAGATCACCAGCGGAGGGATTCGTTGTTGCTACAAGGACGCTATCCGACTATATGAGACTGGCGTTTCCACGTGTGGGTATGGAGCATAAACATGTGCAGAACGGGTTGCCCTTACTTCCCCAAGGGATAAGAGGTGGAGAGAACGTCTTGTCATGATGCTGCGGGGTTGCGACTGGCAAGTGAAAAGGCACAAAAGAGGGGTTTTGGAACTACCTTTGTGTGCGCAATAGAAACTGCTCTGTAAGGGGGCCACTCCCCCGAAGCATACCACAGATGCATCACTAGAGCCATCGAATGAATAGCGATTATGTGGTGTAAGGGGTACCGTAGCAGCCACTGCTCGGGGGGAGTGCTGAGGGCAAGGAATATTGGTTACGGTATCACTACTAACCCTCGCAAGGTACGAATCGTATGAAAGGTATACATTTACAATAGTGTGCTGCATGACGTGTTTACAACGGCTCGTTGTTCTTAATTACAAACAACTCGGTCAGGAGCTGGCCACACTGTACGTTTTCAAGATTCCACCTTGGGATTGACACTGCGAGCAGCCCCGCCGGCGCTACAGAATTGCTTGATTCATCAGTGCGTCAGCATCACGAATTTGATATACGCACAGCACTCGCCCCCGCCCCCGTCTGCACACCCACAGTGCTCATATTTTGACTCATTCGTGGTATGAGAGCACAATGCCGCCTATAATCGTTACTTTTCTGCAGGAGACACCTCATCACCCCCGACCCATAACGTGCGGTGTCCATCCTCTTCGCCGCATCTCTCCCTGATGGACAGGCAGCGATGAGCAGCAGCAGCAGCAACCCGCCTTGCAGGACGCGCGCTCTCGTGCTCACAGGCACAGCAAGTGTTTGACTCAAGCCTGCACCAGTATTTTGCACTGTGGCGTTGATTTTCACAGATTCGAGACGGCCAAGAGATAGTTCTAGTCGGGCAGCCGTGTCGGAAGAGTTTGCACAAATGAAGAAAAGGTTTTTATGGTGACGTTTTGCCTATTGGCCGAACAAAACCGACTTTTGGAAGGAGGTTGCCAGCTAAAACAGTAGGTGCAGTTAAGGTATGGGGTATGCATTAAATGTAGTGCTGCAACTCAGGTAATGCCGTTCTTCGTCCTCACTCAATGAGAGCAACTTGAATCCGGTAAATACCATTGGTGTGTATTCTTAGGGACGCATAAGAAGAGGAAGATCACACCATTGCCTCGTATCAATCACTTTGGGGCGCTTTGAATTACTTCGTCTTATTGTTGGGTAACCCCCTGCTGTAAATTGTAGATAAAACGCTGCCTGTAATCAAACCCATCGGGCCCTATGTTGTACCTATACAATATTGTACCGGCAACTGGACTTCAACATTTGTTTTAAGCGAGCGCGTGTATCATAGAAACTTTGTTCAGCTCAATTCCATACCACCTTGGAATCCCACCGTCACATTCGCAGGGTTCTTCGAGAACGCATCTCCTACTGTTGAATTGCATCGAGATTGCGCTGTCTCCTCGCAGACCTGGTGAAAATACCTTTCGCCGCTCCATTCCAAATCCAGAGTGCAGCGGTTACAGTACTTTCGATACACCGGTTGCAGCGTCGCGGAACGATCGCTGCGACGTGAATGTGTGACACCAGCGACCTCACCACCCAAATGCTTCTTGTGACAATAGTTGTGTAGCCCCACGCATGACGAATTGATACGCGCAAGTTGCCATACGGATCAGGTCAGGGTACGCGAGGCCCAGTATGCAAGAATTCCGTCTACTTTGAGTAGCCTTTCGGTGACAGCATTTCAAAATAGAGTCAATCCGGGTATGGTTCTACAACAGATTCATATGATCGTAGCGTCCGCTGTGCAGCTCTGGTCTTTTTGTGCGGCACTCGCCGTTTCCTTCCTTGTAGTGTACCCGCCATTCTCTGTTCGCTACCCGGCCCAGGGCCAAGCACTTGTAAGGCGTCACAAAACATGCAACTTTCCAGGTATGCAAGAACGATATTGATATATCCGCCAAACCGTGGCAAACGTAGGAGTAGTAAAAACGAGTCATAGAATGGCCCCCTTGAAACAGACATTAGATCTGAAAATTTTATTCACACGGTGGCAAAAAGATGACATTTCGCGACTACAAGCCATTTTTCCCTGAACGTGTTCGCGGCGAACCTCTCATCCTTCATGATTAATACCCACACTTGTACCTGTAGCAAGATTCTTACGAATGTGATTCGTAGTCTTCGATAAATCTGAGATTCCGAACCGGATCACAATGAGAACGAGGATTCGCGATGTAGCCATCCGTTTTCACGCTAGATATCCGAACTTTGCAATGTGTATAAACAGTTGCTCAGCACTGCATGAACATGACATCTACTTCCCTACGTCTAGTCTGCAATGAGAAAAAAAGCTCGACACCTTATTCTCATCTTCAACTAGACACGCCATCTTCTTCTGACGTGTAGAGAGGCAGTAGTTAACTGCAACATTACGACCTTAGCTGCTGAGATGGTTTAAGAAGTTTCGCTGCGCAAATGACACCTACTTGTTTAAAAATGGGTTGATGTCATGTCGTACGGTATGAGTATGGAATCACTCGCGAGATCTTGGTCTCCTTGAAAAGTGCGGTCAAACAGTTGCCATCATCGATTCTAGAACGCAGATAGCATTTATAAGGCTCAAATGTACATTGCCATTGTCAACCTGGGTTGAATGTATGCATTGTCGATTCTGTTCTGTGTGACCTGCGACACCTTTCAGGCTACACTATGGAAGGACTTCAAGTGTACAATGTGCTGCCAGCGAAATAACTCGCAGATAGTAATTGCATAGGGGGCACCCCCTGTTGAGAACCGTCTAGCAGATCTTATTTGTCGCTGTGAATGCAACCTATAATAAACACAAGTTTGCAAAAGTCGTCCCTGGATGAAGGTATCGTAAGAATATATATTTCCCAAGGCACAGAGGAACAGAACCACACGTCTCTCAAGCCGTGTATGATTATAATCTGGACTTCATCGCAGAGCTGTGAAGGGCAAGAATCCTTTTATGATTATAAGATACGGATCTGGTCATGAGAAATGTTTGTTGGCAATGGGGTCGCTAACATACACGCAGCTCATTAGAACGTCTAGAAGTCACTGTACATCTACTTCACGCTCTGTTAGTATATCATGAATGATGATGATGTCAACTTTCTTTTATTCGTAAGACTGCTAGCTTCACGACGTGCAAGAACAGAGGTCCATACTTCTGTTATAACACGTCAACGGCATTTCTCGCGTTTCTACTTTTGTCACAAACCTTTGAATCTTACTCGGGTCGCCAAATGCCTTGCAACAGCTTACTCTAAAGAATTCGTGGATGCTACCTTTGACAGGACAAGGTTTTTGCCAAGATACCAAGACTCTCGTAACATCTGCGTTATGTATGCGGTGACGACGTCTTGAAACGCTTAATGGCTCGTACCAGCCACGAGGGCCATTCCGAGTCAATTCCATCTTAATCACGAAGTCACCAGAATCGTCTTCGCATACAGCAGTTTTGCCAGCGTTAGATCACGGTACTGTACACAATGTTCTTCCAGCTCATAAGAAAGAACATCAGCGCCAGATTGCTACACAGATTCATCTGTTTTAGTCATAAAAGGAAGCCCCTGTCGCTGTCGGAACTGATAGGTATCTGGGAAGATATCGGAATTTTAACGCTAAAAACGCCATTTACAATCGAGACTTAATTTTGGATTCGGTTTGTGTGCTCTCTCGAGCATAAAAACAGTCAGACCTATCATATACGCCATGTACCAACAACATTTGAATGTTATCTGCCTCCGACATGTTTGATACTCGAGTTCTTCCAATCACTCGATAGCCTATTTCAATTTGTTCTTTTCAGTGATGATCGCAAGATTCTATCGCGCCCATCTATCTCTGCACCATACCGCAATGATGACAGTAGTCTGTACCGACAACGTCGGAAACAGGGACCGGGGACTCAATTAAAAAGGAAGTGGAGCGATGGTGAAGACTTAAGGACGGGTCGCAGATAGCGCGATGAACTATGACCCGAGCCAGCTCGATACAACATGAGACATTTTGACGACTACGTGTGTTTCCGCGTGACTACAACAAGCCTGTTTTGAGTGAAGAGACGTACTTCGTTAGTTCTGATCACAGACGTATTGAAAACAACTGCGCCTTCAAGTGTAATAATGGCACGGGATTAACAGTGGACACACACAAAGTGGTCATTCCGAGTGTAAATTTATGCACTAATGAGGACAACTTCTTCTATTTCATGTTGTACTAACGAGCCATACGGAATTAAGCATTCCATGTGGTGCTATTTGGCCGTATGGAATACAGAAAATTGTTCTTGCACACGGCATAGTTTGAGGGATGGAATTACTAGGCTGGAATGCACGTAAAGGCCTTATTTTTCAAAAGTTGAAGGTCCTCCTTTCTCTCAAGCCCAATTAGAAGTGATGATGTTTAGACTACTACAAATCAGACTATTCTCAACTCAATCACCGAGCAATACTCTTCTGCTTAAAAGTTGACCTTCTGCTACAATAATGCAACGTAGTTGGTGTAGCGAGCAATCATAGGGCCAGACTCAACCAATCCAGTCATATCCACGAAGTTCATAATAATGCGAAGCTTCACCTCTGACGATTTGGAAGCATGACCCATTAGATCTCTAATACCCCCATGCAAAGGAATGGTTAGATACATGTGCATTCTTAGAGTGCATGTTGGTTCTAGAAAGTCTCACTACTTTTTACGAAGCGATCACTCTGTAAGTGAAGAATGAGGTACAGTACGGGTGGTGAACTTTTCTCACGTATGACAGAGCTCAGAGCTCAGCATAAATAGATCGAGTTCAGGATGTTGAAAAGTTTCTGGGTGTGATTCGAACAATGGCTTCTTTCTGAAAAGTTTATTAAAAGTAACAATCGTTAAAGATACGCCCCTCATCTGTCGTCGTGTTTTACGATCCAACAAATGAATTAGGGCGAAAATGAGCAACACATCGACTGTCTATATTATATTCAAATTCTTTCGTCACCTGTGAATATCGGATCAGCCAGGAATACTGTGACTATGAAGGGTGAATGTTAGCGGGAAATGGACTTGACAGTGCAAGAAGCCGAACTGCCGGCTTGAGTACTCTGGAACAAGGATTAATGCTGCCAATTCGAGGTTTGGTCCGCAATTCGCCCCCTACGAATTGTCCTTCATATACACATTACTTTCAGCGTCTCCTGCAAGACTTTCATCGAATAATATTAGGCCTCAGCCTGAGGAAGATTGACAATAGCACTGGGAATAGCAGTTTCTTTGTCAGCATGATACACTAATCTGTAGCGCACATAGTTGTGATTTGGTCAGGATTTCTAGTTACGCAGTATGATGTTCTTGAATATACTCCGAACCTGAATCCATTAACACTCTAATGCAAAGGAAAAAGGCTTGCGTTGGAAGTTACCGCAGGAACGAGCTGCAAGGTCTGGGATATCTACAGAATATCTGCCCTCCAACTGATGTTAATTGTGCGGCTGCAATGGTTCTATTCATAACAGATTTACCAACTGAATCTGGTTCAGTGTCGCAGCTGCTGCGACGTTTGGTAGTTAGAAATTGCTGTCATGTATGCCTGCTGAGCAATCATTGCGTTGGCTCCTGGTGCAGGACCTCCCACTCCATACGTAGTATACGCTGCCACAGCATCATCCTGTCCTCCACCCCATCCAATCAATGGAACGTTTGCTCCTTGCCCATATGCGCCAAGTGCCGACCCACCTATGACGCCACCGTCGGCTTGATGATATGTTAACATTAGTTGCTGCTGCTCTGGTTGAAGACCATACAGCAGTACTGAAGGATCAACAAAGTCCTCTTCCTCCTCAGCTTTTCTTATTTCCGCCATTTCGCGTCTGGATTTTCGTTCCTCTTCTAAACCTGTTAATCTTGAGCCAGCTTCAGCGAGAATTTGCACAAGGAATGGCATTGCAAAATCTTTAAGCCCACCAGTCCAGACATACTCCATAGCAATATCTGGTGGGAAGAAATCGTAGCATGCGTATAAAAGAGCCGTGAAACATTCTTGCAGCCCATTCTCTACAAAATATGCGGCATACGTCTCAGCCAGTTCGGGATCTTCCGACTGCGCAATTGCATACACCATATCGTCGTACAACAAATCTTCTTTGGCCATCTCAATGGCCTTCTCATACCGTCCGTTTCTCGCATACAAGTGCGATGAAATCTTTCGAAAACCAACTCTTTCGTTCCTTTCCAACTTGGCTGCTAGAGCAAGCTGATCAAAGTTCTTACATTCATCGACAGAATATTGCAATTTCGAGATGTTCCCTTCGCTGAAATATATTTCGTGTAAAGCTTCATTAACCTCAGGCATGTCTGCAAATTGGATCTTTTCCAGGTATTTCACAGCATAGGGCAAGCAACCCAAGTCTCCGAAATCGACTTGACGAGCACGTTGTAATATCGATACGGCTCTGGAACCATCAATTCTCGGTGATAGCACATTAAGGAGATCTTCCAGCATATCAGGCTGCTCACCCAAGTAAAAATCGATAGAGCGATACATTACGCTCATGACTCCTACTTGAGATATTATATCCAAGAACTCTCCAGCAGTGAAAGCCACTGGCGAGTGATCCATCATAACGTTGGCTGCGTTATCGTATTCGTTGTATTGAACATGTAAAAACACAACAGAGTCCCACAAATGCGCCCTCTCGCATGCGCGACACGCTTTCGGAATATTCATCCGGCTGTGCCACATGCGACAGAATGTCAACACTCTCTCCTCCAGATACTTTGTCAGCAAAACTGCCAATTCTGTAAACATAGCAGAATGAGCCCTCGGCAAATTTAACCCAGCCTCCATCACGTCGATGATTTCATGGAAGTGTCCCCTTTCTTCGTAGTACTCGATGACCTCCTGCATCTCCGCTGTTTCAACTAGCAACCGCACGGCACATGGGGCTGCAAGACTAAACTCTCTACCATCGACACAACCAAAGCAGACAATTCGCCACGTCGGGATTCTGTTCGCCTTTCGAGCTGCCGAGACAGCTTCCTTGTATTCTTTCAGCATGATGTGGGTGTGAGCCAGTTTTGAATATTGCGGCACAGCGCGGAACATCATCTTTGAAGCATGGTACGACTCGAGTTCAAAGCATCTATCACCGACTTCTTCAAGATTGGCTCTGTGACCTGGAGTAATAATGAATTCTTCAACGTCAGTCAAAGCATGTAATCGACAAAGGGAGTAAACAAGCTCAGTGTCAATGGCCTGTAACACTAGTTCCGGTTCCCTGATTTTCCGTCGCGCTACTCGCATGAACTTGGCGACCATCTTGAAATCGTCAGTCGTCTCGGCCTGGTATCTTGAAGCCTCGACAACCAATCCGTGGTGTGACACATTCTTCGCGCGTATTAATGATCGCACTCCGTCTGCAACGAAACCATTTTCAAGCTGAGCCACACCTAGCTTCAACCAAACGTCTACTCTGTCCATACGAATGGCAAATTCCTGCGCCCTATTGAAGTCTTTGATGTGATTGAGCAGCACGTCGAGCGCGTTATCATAGTCCTCGAACTTATAGTAAATAGTGTATGCTTCTTCGAATAGACCCGCATCGATACACGAGGGCGCCACATCTGGTCCGTAGTAGTTGTCTAACCGACGAATATACTCCATGACACGTTCGGGAGCGGCACTGATTGCGGTTAAGATGAGAAGATTCTGTAGATTGGTGTTACGCGCAAAGGCTGTATTGCTTGTCTGCATGACGAGCTTTTCAAGCATTTCCATTAACACGTCAGGCATACCGGCATCTAAGAACGCTTTTACGGCAGCTGAAACCTTCTCCGGTCTCTTGCTCTCCGGTAAAGCAGTGGAAATAACTTGGTCTACAACCAGCCGTCGAAATGGATTATCCTCAGCAAAAATCTTCGACCACAAGTCGACGTCTGCTCGATCAACAGCGTAAATGGCTTGCTCTCGAAAAAGAGAATTGTCATTCGTTACCTGCAAGACTTCTTCGTCGCATTGACCTCGCCGATAAGCTATGAAGGCGAGATATGGATCACGCCTAGAGCAGAATTTTCCGACCTCACGGGAATCGTAGTAGGGATTAGATTCCAAGAAATGCTGTGCATTTCGGTTGGTGTCTACGTAGACCTTTGCTACCCCGGTATGTACTTCGACATCAGTGGCGCCATCGCCTACTCGGCTTTCCAGAAATTCGAGCAGCATCGCAAGCTTTCCGCGACTTTGAACTGCTTCCACTAACTCAGCAATGGGTACGTTGTTTTTCACGGACATAATGAGACTTTTCATGGGTTTCTCCTTCATCCCATCAACATCCAACAGAGCCCCTACTACAGTTGGACACTGGAGTGGATTGACTCTTTGGACGTATCCTTCAATAAATTTCACCTGCTTGTGCTTTACAAAATATCTTACGAGTTCGTCGACGTAACCAAATCGATCACAGACATTGATCAGTGGTCGAGGATCACGAGGACGTGCTTGCTTCAGGAAATCTTTGATGCGCTCAGGGTCATAAAAATTCGACTCTCTTGTGACCTTGTCGGCATCATTGTATTGTTTCAATTCCACTGCTACCTGGATGAATCGGTTGTGTACCTCGGGTACATCTGAAAAAACCACAATTGAACCAAGATAGTAAAAGAGGGCATCAGGGACTCTGGGAATAGACTCGAAAACAGGAATTACCTTCCTTGCACCGCCCATCGCATCGGTGTACTTAGCGGCAACATTTACGCACAGCCGAATGTTTGCTCTGGGATTCGACACGAGGAGCTCTTTTAGCACTTCAAGCTTACTATCGGGATGAATGGTTCCGAAGTACCTTAGTATGAAGTCTGGGTTGATAACATGAGTGTTTGTGATGACTCTTTTCACATCAGCTAAATCCGAATAGTGTTCCAGAGCGTGTTGGAAAAGACCAGCCCGCTCACAAAGCATGGCAATGGAAAAGGAATCAAACTGATGCCAGACATCCTGAGACAATATACCATCTGCGACAGCAGGCGAGTTCGCTAAACAGGCTTTCAATATTTTAGTCTGTATGGGGCCTTCATCTGGGTCTTCGTCTCGTAATGTGTCCAACGCGTGACTTGTTGCCTCATTCAGCATCCCTTTCGCCAAAAACATATCTACCATTTTCCCAATATCCTCAATCGACTCTCTCGTTTTCTCTGGATCAGTAAGGACGAGAGCATTACTCGCATTGTTGGCAATCTCTAGCGCTGCCTGTGGATTGAACTGTGCAGCCAAATCAACCAGCTCTCGGTGAGTAACTTTCATCCCGACCTTCTTGGCGTACAGAGCAACTTTGGCAGTTTGTCCTGTCTGCATCATGCACTGTAGGACCTTCTCATGCGCCTTCGCTTTGATAAAAACTGCAAGTGCCATCGTTGCTGACGCTTCCCGAGCGACGTCACCCAACTCCTCTGAAAACTCAAGTTTATCCTCCTTGATCCACTTTTCCAGTAGCGCCACTTTCTTCGAGGAGATTAGCTGCTTCGACAGTTCAACACTTTCCACATGATTCAACTTGCCGCGATCCAAACATGTCTGAAAATAGATCAGCACTGGAGGGGGTCCCCCACCACTTCCGAGAGGAATCCCTTGAAACCGCGCAATAGTTTCCGCTGTCCGCAAAAACCCACCGGGGGACTCGGCTGCCAACTGTGCTGCTTTTTTATACAATTGATCCTCCATTGCATCTTCAAAACTATCGGCAAAACCGGCTTCAGCCCCTTGAAACCCATTCCTGGATGCAAGACCAGCAGCAAGCTCTTCGTCCTCAAGCTTCCTTCGAACATACGGAATGACGTTTTCTGGGTTGACAGACATCAATAATACCTGTCCCTTGCGATTCAGGCCCATCAGGCCTCCTGAAATCGTATGCGGTGTTGTCGCAAAAATAGTAGTATCGCTAACTCGGTTCATGTATATACATTTCGCAGTTTCTAAATCGTACAGATGCAAGTAGCCCATCTTTGTGATCAGATAAACAATCGTGGGAAACTTGGTCGAGACCTGAACGGCTATCGGAAAATCATTCGAGAACTCTGGAGGATAATATATGTCTGTGGAGACTTTTCCAAACTCACCTTTCCCACCCACTTCTATAATTCGCAGTTTCGACTCCGCTACCTCTTCCTCCTTTCGAACACGCGTCGCAAACAAGAACAGTGTCGCCACGTAGGTCGCCAATGGCACATACGCAAACGTGGCCGCATGCCCATCCAGCACCTGTGACAAGTTTTTCGCAACGGAGAACAACTGCAAATGGCCGTCTATCGGCGTTCCCGGCTGCGCGCTGATGCCCACCACACTCAGCCACTTCTGCGAGCGATCAGCCGCATACCCAATGATCTGGCACGACTCCAGAGACGCATGGCGATCAAATACGCGCATAGGCTCCTCGTCTCTGCCAGGCGCCCAATGATACACCGCAGTTGCCGTAATAATGGCGAGCACATCATTATCTATCCATCGCCAGAAAGCAATGGATTCCGGCAACACTGCGGCTGCGCGGTTCTTCTGGGCGGCGAGATCGAATATTTGGACGTTGACGCCCACGCGCAGGGCGACATGAGGCTTTGCAGGATTCATGAGGGCGGCATCTGCGGCAAAAGGACGACGTGTGGGTTGCGTGGGATTAGCAGTGTCCAGGATGACGAGGTCGGGAGAGCCGGAGGGTTGGCGGTCGCGGATGACGACATGGCGGTCGGAGGAGAGGGTGGCTGTGGCAAAGGTGAGCGAGGACGGGTGAACACCGACAGAGAGCATGGAGAATGCCTCCTTGAGTTTGATGGGAGCGCCCGCCATAATGGCTGCAGGGTGCAGGCAACGGCTACTGGGCCGGCAGCCAGGCAAGGGCTGGTGTGGAGAAAAAGCGGTGTCGCTGGGAAAGGGAAACGAGGTAGAGAAATGTTGTAATTCAGGACCACGGGAGGAAGAAAACAATGGGTAAGGCAGGGAGGGAGAGGGCTGCTGGAGCCGAGGAATTTTGCGTTCAACAGAGTTGGGAGTATGGTGGATTTGATGAACTGTAAACAAAAAAAGGAAGAATAGCAGTTTGTTGTTAAAAAGGAAACTGTAAGGCTTATGGTTCTGTTCTTTATACGTGATCTTTACAGCGAGCCAATCAGCAGCTACGAGCAAACCTCTGAGACTCGCGAAAACATATACTGTATACTGTATACATATACTTTTTTTTTTGCAGGGCAATTTGCATGATACCTACGTGGTTTCCAAGCCAGGAAAAAAACAATTTAGGAAAGGATCACGGTAAAAGAAACGTGCTGCCGACATTGAAGGCTTGATTAAATTATTAAGGGAAATTATTATCGTTCTTTCCGCTGAATATGTGTGCATACTGTACATCTTCACTGAAGAGCTTTTCACTACTCCTGCACTGCACGTAGCTAGTAGAGCTACAGTGGCTCTGACTTTCGAAGTCAATGCCATTTTGCATCGTTTTGATTGGTAAGCAAATAATTGTTCCATCCTTTTCACGTGTATAGTGCTACTTTCTTTCCGAACTGCTGGTCAAATAAGCACGAAGTGGGCATTTGCCACATTTTACGCCACCGCCGGCGCACCTGATATATCGGCCCACTTCTCCCTGTTCTTAGGCCGCCGCAGCGCTCATGTAGGCCCTGACCTGATCCACAATACAACCTAAGTCTCAGTTGCCTCATCCTCGTTAACATCCACCTTACCCTTACCCCATCCTACCCCCTTCCAAGCTTCACAGTTCTCTACTCCAGCTCTCCTCCATCATGTCGGTCGCCGCCTCTCTGGCGCGCCTGCGTGCCAACACCCCCCGTCCGCGCCCTGCGCCCTCCCTTCTCCATGCCACCCCCTCCGTTGCCGCCAAGACCGGCCGCGCGGAGATGGCCGGTCTCGCCCTCAACAGCCTCGACTCCCTCGCCGCTATTGATCCCGTCCTCCCTTCTCTCTATCCGCCTCTCCTGCTTACTGACCCCCGACGCGACCGCGCCACATTGCCTCCCTCCGAAGCCGCCGCGCTCTCCAGCGCCGTTGTCACCCTCGCTGCCCGTCTTGCCCCCGCCTTTCCGCTGCGCCATGCTCAAAAGGCGTTGGAATGGCTTGTGCGTGGCCTCAACGTTCCTAATTTAGGCACGCATCATGAGGTGGATGCGCTGCTTGTCGCAGGTCTGCCGTTCTGCGCCACGTCGCAATTTTCTACGCTTGTGTACGCGCTGCTCGGAAGGGGGGTGACAAGGCCGCAGTGGAATTGGCTTGCACCGGTTGTCAAGCAGCGAAAGCCGGTATCGGTGGCTTTTATGTTGGCGAATTGTACTAACGCCACGTTGCGGTTGGTGTTGACGGCGGCGGGAACGGCCGTGCAGGAGGGGGTTGCGGCGGTGGCATTGTCGGCCTTTGTTGTGAATGTGGTCGGGCGACGTTTGGCATCGAAGGCGACTGCCAGGCATGAGCGGCGGGCGTTGTTGCTGGACGTGCTACAGGCGATGGGGCGCGTCAGACAGTTCAAACAGGCGTCGAGGCGGAAGGCGCAGACTGAAGTACTTTGCGCGTTGCTAGCATGTTTGACTGCGGCCACGGCCCAGGAGGTGGAAGAGGAAGTTGTTAAAGCAGCCGTGAAGACTGTGGTGAGCGTATTAATGAGTGTGGAGCGGAGGGCACCTACGTCGGATACGGCCGTAGCGTGTTTGGCTTTGTTGGTGATGCGCGTGAAGGGGGGTGTTATATCGGCTGACGATGGGGGGAAATTGGTTGCGTCAGGGATGTTGCCGCAACTGCTTCCGAGATTAGGTAACAAGCGCGTCGTGCAGCTTACTTACCATGCGTGTGTGCGATCGCTGATTCCGACGGGCAACTCATCTGTGGAGAGTCTGGAACTCCTAAGGAAGGCGCTGACACCCTCACCAATTTCGCTCTTGTCGGTGGATTGCGTTACGCACACTTTGATGAAATTGCTTAAAGGTTTTTCTCCGCCTGGAAAGAAGAGCGAAGATACTTATCGACCTGCAGATGATAGTGGACTCGTGGCAGCGGCGGTGTCTGTTATTATCCCTCTTATGAGAGGCCCGCATGTGGAAGCTGCAGATGTTACTGTTGGAAAGCATTTCAACTCGCGTTCAAAGAAGGACGTGGCAGCCGGACGCTACGATTTTTTGGATAAAGTATATAACGCTGCGTTGAGCGGTAGCAATGTCGAAGAAGCCAAGTTGGGTGCTCCGGAAGTAAATGGAGATTCAGATATCGCTTTTCTGACGATGCTAGCTAATCCTAAACCATCTATGAGGAATGTGGCTTTGCAAAAAATTGCTACGAATAAGCAGTTTCGGGATCGCCTGACTGAAAAAAGTCGGACAAAAGTTGTGGCGGGCTTGCGGTCAATCTGTAGCGGTGGACTGGATATGGAGATCGTGGAGAATGGGCTAAGATGCTTGATGCTCTTTCCAGACGAATGTAAGCCCCTTGATGCATTAGAAGTTGTATCGAAACGTTTCAGAGACGAATGCTCCCGGCTGTCCGTAAAGAAAAAGAAGAAGAAAGCTAGAGGCGAGGCATTGCGGTCGCTGGGAAACTGTATTCTGGACATTAGTGGGCAGTGTATTGGCAGTGACCTGGTCAAAGTACAGGCTTTGGTGCTAGGGATGGTGTTGGAAGGATCTTTATCGCCATTGACATGCACGAAAATATACCTTCTTAGCAGAATGTTTGCTGGGAATATGGGAATTGGTATCAGCATAGATGAGGAAACCGTCGTGAAAAGTGGATTCATGGATTCATTCAGATCAGCGCTAAAAGGGGCTGCTTCTCTTCAAGAAGGGAACTGTAAACTTGTGTTGAGAACTTTGGCAGCGTGGGATCACAAGTGGGTGGAACTCGCGGCGGACGTATTGCTGACTGAAGATGGTGGTGTGGTCCGGAACCATGAGACCAGTATGACCATATCTATTGTCGACTGTTTGACAACAATGGCAAATGATCATATCATCGCTGGTGCAGTTTTGACTAAGCTTGTTGTGCGCACCTTTGAATCCACATTGCGAAGTAGTGGTCCGAAGAGGTTGGTTTTTGACCGGCTAAGAGTAGTCTGGTCGTTTGCAGTGTCAATTCAAGATGAATCAGCCGGCCTTTTCCTCAAAAAACACGTTCAAGCTGTTAAACTTGACGAAACAATATTCTTTTTGAGGGATGTTATCGTCTCATCTATGACTGACAATGTGGCATTGACAGCGAAGTCAATACCATGGCTCCTGAACTTGAGTGAGTTTCACCCGTCGATCGAGGTTCAAAGAGAAATATCTATTTTGTTGTTGCAGTGCTTGTATGGGAGCAGTCCAGGTTTGTCAAAACAAGTAGCAACATTTTGCACATCTAGAGACAGTTCATCAACGCGACGACGACTGTCACATCTTGGGACACTTATGTCCACCATCGGAGGCATGCTCAAGGAAGACGCTGTAGACCTTTCTACACCACAGCAGACCCGCATGGGACCACAAGCTCTTGACGAATGGCTCACTGACCTGAAACGCCGACAAAAACTCCTACGTCCTGTTTTCAGCGGTGAACGTTTGCATGTTCTTGACCCAATTTTCCGCTTTACAATTCGCCATGTCTTGCAACCGGAAGTTTCTCCGGCTGAGAAACTGCCGTTACTACGATCGATTGGGATAAATATGGAGTTGTCAAGCGACGAAGTAAAAGGTACAATCGTTCTACTGACATCTCTATTGAAACGTACGCCAAGCACACAGTTGTCAGAAGATGCTCTTTCGGAATTGTTGGTTCGGGTAACTAGCTTGCTCTATACTGTGGATTTGACAGAGATACCGGCAAGCTCCGTCTTCCTCGCGGCCGAAGCTGTTGTCACGCGATTTCATTCTCTTTGGGATCCGGAGCAGGCTACTAAGGAAATCAGCTCGAACTGTCTGTTTCCGTTCATTGCAGTGGCAGTTTATTTGTTTTCATTTTGCTCTTCTACAACCTGTTTGGCCCAGGATGCAAAATCTAAACTGCTTGAGTATCTTCTAGTGTACTCGAGTATGTCCTCTGCGGGAGGAACACACGCTAAGCTTGCTATCGACGAGCTGGATACTGAATCTTTGTTTAAGGATTTGGAAAAATATGTTCACAGATTTGTAAGTGATCAAGATCCAGATCGCCCCGCGAAGAAAAGTCGTCGGGCTTCTCAAGAAAGAAGACTCAGTGCGCAATTTTCGCGGCACTTGTTTATTGGCGTCATTGATTCGCTTCGACGGCATTTGCTTTCTTTCGGTAATGGTGTTGTTCTGAAAACCAGCAACGCGGCAGACGTCATTCAGAAGGCACTTTGGAGCTACATCACTCTGGTCCTGCGGAAAGATGAAGTTGGTAATGTTGTGTTTGATGTCGATGGTCTCCCTGAATTTGAATGCGTAGCAGATATTCTGTTCTTAATTCAGTCAGTCAGTAAGACACCGAAGGTCATGTGTTCCGAGGATGGATATAGAGCCCTCGTTGGTGGTTTGTTCTACCGACCCGAAGAAGAAGCCTTTTCCAGCAATGTTGGGATCCTTACCGTTCGACGTTGTTGCAGAAAAGTTCTTGATGTTCTAGCTGTCGGTCATGGGAAACGGATTCTGGGTATCCTTGCTCCAGTTGCGGAAAATCTCTTTATCAAAGGGGAGTATGGTTTTGTGCTCGAAATTTTCCATACAATCGCCGGTACACTCTTGAAATGTGGTGCCGATTTTTCAGCTGTCTCGCGCTGGTTTGTGCGGGCTGCTTATCCTCGGACAAGAGATGTATCACTCTCAGCCAAGAGACATGACATCTTGGCTTTTCTTTGCAATCTGTCTACCGATATGCAATTTTCTTTGAGCATCCTTATTGAAGAAGTAATATATGTCTGCTCCAGATCCATGTCCGATGTCGAAGTTGCACAGGAATGTTCCCTGATTATTCTAGCAATGAACCACAGCGCTACTACAGATGCTTTGACGATATCCCGAGTCAACTCAGACAAGCGATGCGAAATTGCAACAGTTCTATTGATTCACCCGCTGTTTCTTCGCAAATTACTAGATGATGTAAGCGATTCAGATGGACACGAGTCCTCCCATCTGAAAGTTTTCGCAGAACTCTTTTCAGCACTGTTGTCGGGCTCAGCGAAATCTTCAAAACAGGAAGCTTTGTCGATATTACTAACTCTCCTACCGTTACCAGGCATCAGTTTGTGTATATCTGCCGGTTTACAGAGTGCAGCGAGTAGTGAGGTTCTAGATGTCTTGCAAGCTCTACTTGATCGGTTGGAGACGTCCCACATTCCGTTGTCGCGTTATTGGGACATTTTCCATCAAAAGGATGTACGAGGGTCACTTCTACAGAAACGCAGCGAAGAGCAGTTTGTACAGGTCGTGGGAAAAGCTGTGCATGGTGTTCTCGTCAAATCCGTAACTGAAAAGGCTGAGAACTGCACAAGTCGAATTTTGCAAACTGATTCTACTAGCTTGATTTGCGTATCTCTCGGCAGCGCAACCGAGCTAGTGAAGAGGCTCGGAGCATTGGCTCCATCAGAAATGCTCTCTTTCTCCACTACGGTGCTGAACTTGCTCGAAGAAAGTGCTGCCTCAATTGTCAAAGCGCAGACATCGTCAGACGTGTTTTCGAATCGAATTGTCTCTGCCAGTCTGGTGTACATGTCGGCTTTGATTTCCTGTCTTCGCAAATACGCTGTTCCATTCATACCAAAAGTAGTGCACATATCACTCGACATTTTAGAAAGTTTCATGAGCTCGTCGCCAAGTGCGCTTCAGTCACGAAAAAGTGTAGCGGAAGAAGTTGCTCTAGCTGAATCCGCTGTCCGCACTTGTAATGCCGTTCTTGACTCGAATGCAAAATTTTTTGGTCGCAACTCAGTTCAGCGAGTTGCCGCCTTGGCAGTCAAAGAAAATTCTCAAGTCATTGTTGACCTTCTACTGAAATCAGTCCAGATGGTTCCTTCAACTGTGGCTGTTTTGTCCCTGTCATCTACCGCAAGCTCGTTTGCTTCCACACGGATATCTCCAGTAGGTGTGATCACTCTCGTTAGGAGTTTTACAACGGCTGTAGAAACAATGCGAAAAAGCGAGCTGAAAATTCACATCGAGCGTCTCATCGGTTTCATTTTGAAGTGCCTAGATTCTCGGGGCTTCAGCGCTGCCATTGCGCACAGCGCACAGACGATCCAGAGTATCAGAGACCGAGATAGAGAGGAAAATGGTGATTTTCGCGATTTGAGTAATGAAATGCGCAGAAATGACATGCACTCTGATCTCACTCTTCAGGGCGATAAGTTTGTGGATACTGCCTGTGCCGACGCACTGACGACTGTGGTATTGAGATTGCCGGAAAGCAGCTTCAAACGTGTCTTCAATGCTCTACTTCAATGGATGGATGGGTCTACTATTCCGCCCTCAATTTTAGAGGAATTGGGAATGCTGGACTTTACTCTATCCCCCAAGGTCTTACGCAGCATCTCTTTCTTCAGACTTTCACTTCAGCTATTCAAAAAATTACGCAGCATATACGTTCCATACTTCCTGCAGGTGCTCGATCAGGTTCTAATGACTGTTGCTGCGAAGAAACCTAGGCGGCAATCGGACGAGATCTATCACAGCCAAGAAGTGGCATCGGCTCTTGCAGCAAAGCGAAAATACCATACCCTCGCTGAGGATAGACAGCATACTCTACTACGTCAATTTGAGATTCTCCAGATGGAGCTCTACAACTCTTGCTTGGACAATCTGTTGGAGTTTTTGAAGCTAGAAGTCGATACAAGAATATTCACGACGTCTTTGGCGGTGAAGATCCGGGATAGCATGACAGTTGCGCTCGATGAAGATGCACAGATGTCAGAAAACCTGGAAAAGGTTTTCAATGCATGGAGCAGACGTGTCGTTGCCCTCGGGGCTGCTGACGAATCAAGGGAAGAAAGCCGTGAACTCTTAATGTCGCTATCTCGTGCCGTTTTGCGAAGGACAAGAAGCAAAGAGGTTGCTGTCCGTCGTGCATCACTCCAGTACTCCAGATCTATTGCTTTGACCGTTGGCGGTGAATATCTGGTGACTCTTCCTGAGACGATGCCAGTTTTATCAGAAGTAATCGACGACGAGGACGCCACAGTACGCCGTGCTGCTAAATCGTTCGTGGAAGTGATGGAATCTCTGGCAGGCGAACCAATATTATCTCAGATAGAGTAGAGGATAATGTGACAGATACCCACCAGCTACGAATGATACCATTTTTAGTCACAAAATAACTAATGTTTCGATCTCGTATGAGGCGCTCACTTTTGTACCTCATTGTAAATAATCTATTGATTACCGAAGTACCGATCAGAAGTAAGCCAGGTTGACGTGGAATCTCGTTCGAAACAGAACTGCTTCAATGCTCAAGGTGTCGAAAGTGCGTAAAATTGCCAGAGAACTCCCTAAACGGTGAGTGAAGATCGGGATTCAAATCCACTTGAAAGAAAAGGAGAATCAAGAACAGCACCTTGAACATCACCCGCGAATACTTCTTCAATATCTTTGTCGTTATTTGAGGCGCATCTCACGTAACCAAGAGCTCGACATGCATCATCCTGAACACTTATACTCGTGATTGCTTCTGACGACCTGCCCTTTTGGCCGGATCTTGTCACCTTATCACCTTCACTGACAAGCTTTTGAAATTCTAGTAGGCACAATCTCCTCTTCACTCCATCATATGTATTTAGACGAGCGATAGTTTCTTGTCCAATGTAGCAACCTTTGTCGAAAGACACGCAATGCCACAGACTGGCTTCTAATGGTGTGTGTTCAGATGTGATATCCTTACCCAATTTAGGAATTCCGTGTTGTATCCGCACATCTTCCCATCGTGACTCTTCCCCAGCCAACTCTCCAAGGGTAGAGACCCACTTCGCAAACTCAGGATCTGTGAATAGAACATCATCTCGTCCCAGCTCCGTAGGTATAATCGTTACCCCATGTGTAGCGGGTACAACGCTGAATCCTGGTGGTGCTTCGACGTGATTCGGTGATATACCCATTACTTCGACAGCTCGGGGTACATTTACGCTCGATATCTCTATATCGTCTGCCGGAAAAACATAATTATCTAGACGATTGAAAAGTTGAGCATCTGGAAGAGAAGAAAGTAAAAGGACACCATCTTGCGTGCGCATTGTTGTAACGAGATCAATACATCGACCGATGCTAGATGTGAAAACTGTCTGTGTCGGATGTTGAATGTTCGGACCGTACACGTTAGTCCCCATGTTGTTCACAAAGCTGTCTTTTTCTGACCCCCGCACCAAAACTGCTGGTAAAGAATTTCGAATCCGGACCAAGGGGTATGGTGATCGAAGTGTGGCCTTCAAGGAACATGGCGATCTTCTGCGCTTCTTCTGCAGGATAGAGTTGATTTCGTAGCAAGAGACATTTGCATGAAGTGGAGTCGCGCTAATAAACAGCATACTGGTGACGCTGAGTTGAGCCGTGGACGAGAGAGCAAGTCCAAAGATCTTAATTGCAGAAGCGGCCCTAGGAGATCAGATGCGTCTCTCTATCGCGGCATCCATTTAAGCACTGTTCCGAGGGATAACAGTTAAATCAAGGTTTCACAGGACTTGTGGAAGATACGTTAGGTGCAGCCCTTTCTACTGTAATCAGCAGTCAGTGTCAAACCAAAAGCTTTCTAGTCTAGTCTAGAGTCTATTGGACATCTGGCCTCATATGAGGTCAAATTGCCTCATACGAGGCCAAATTTCGCGGAGATATCAAAGTATAAAGGAGACGTCCACTTCCGCTATCCTTTATATCTACTTCAAGGTTTTTTAGTTCTCTATTCTGGCAGAATGAGCTGTAGAAGAACTCAGCGAACTTTTAGCGCAGTCAAAGTTTCAGTGCAACCAAGTTTGCACTGAAACTTTGACCGGATGGAGTACTCAAAGAACCTCAAGTAGATACCAAGAACAGGGAAATTGGTCGTGTCCGTGGCCCTTTGATAATTATTTGAGGCCAAACGTCCAGTAGATACTAGGACAAAGGTTTAGGGTTCAATTATAGTAGTTCAGCGAGTTATGTAGACATCCTGGTGGCAGCTCTCCTCCCTGATATCTGCTGCGAACTTCTTGTAGTTACGTTGTTTTCCGCTCGTGCGAAAAGACGTGCCGTAGGTTGCAACAGAAACTGTTTGTGAAGATATTTTCTTTGTTCACGAAAGAATACACGACCAGACTACGTCATCGTAGAAACAGTTGTGATGTTCACAGTGAAAATTATGGACTTCTTTCCAATAAAAACAGGTACCGAAAATGTTAAAGACTCAAGAATGCAATATATCTTCATCAGAACTGTTTTTAAAGCTGTTTTTCATTGAATATCTCACTTATAAAGGGGGGACATCACATAGAGGTACTGTTTCCAAATTGCCAGAAATTGCTCTGTAACCTTCAACTGCACTTCCAGCGAGACAGTATAACTTTGGATGTGAATACACTCATTAGCATCCCCGATACTGCCTACATATAGAGAAGGGAGATTGTATTTCAGAAGTTCGATTTGAAAATTCATGGCACGCTTGTCTTTATTCATGAACGTGACCATTTGCACCGGCATAACAATCTAGGCTACTGACAAGTTCAGAGAGTCAAACTCCTGATACCAGGCCAGCTGGACTCGAAAAAGCTTACACCAAGAGTTTACAGTTATTTGAATTCAAATATCCCACCGCCATAGACCTTCAATCCGATCACCAACGTTTTGCCTCGCCTCCTTTTACAAGTCTACATGTTCGTATTTGTTAGTACGGATACTCAACTCGCACGCGCTACAATCCCACTCTTCACTAACCAGTTTACAATACGGGGCTCACAGCTCAACGAGCGCACTATTCTGTGTAGACACACACAACAAACAATAGTTACGTGTACTCTGCGCAATGTATATTCTCTCCAAGGCGGATGATCCAATTATGTTGGACATCCTTTCTCTCAGCAAAACTGCTGCAACGAAGCGTCTTCAACAAGCGGTCCGGCAATCTCAAGGGTCGAAGCGAGCGTGTTGGGCAGCCTCGGAATGCCCCACGTGGTGGACGCCGAATGTCGTGGTCGAACTGCGGGATGGCGAAACGGCCCAAACACTTCCATTCATATCGAAAAGCAAGGGCAATTGGGAACTGCTCAGGATGCAAGCGACCTTGTTGCTGTATGAGGGTGCACATATTTTGCAACAGACTAACGACGTAGACATAGCCATTGTCGCAGAGCCTACAGTCCAAGAACAAAGCCTGTCGCCAAAACTAGTCGCCATTGAAACAGCCAAAGAATCATCGGAACAGACCATTTTACTATCCATCGCGGAAGTGCATGCCAAGAAAGCTACGCCGCGCGTCACGCGAAGCAAAAAGGGCGCAGAGAACAGCACTATTGGTGCAAAGAAAGCAGTAAAGTCTGAGCCAGCTATTGACGACACCGACGAGCCTCCTTCGGACATGGAGAATACGGAACAGTATGCTGCCAAAGCGTCACAGCCGTCTCCAGTGCCAACAGAAGCCCTTGCTGCCGATGCGGACAGCGAGAGAGGTAGCGAACTCACTCCGAGCGACGAGGGTCAAGATAGCTACGAGAAGCTCGCCGAAGACAAGGCGATCTTCGAAAAGGAACTCGGCGAATGGGAAGCGGAAGCTTGGGAAAAAGCTAACGACATGCGTCGGGACATCGAGTCAGCCGTCTTCAACCTCAAACAACAATACCAAATGTTCAAGATGTCGCTCCCCAAAAACATCCGTGAAATGCCGCTCAACTGCTACATTGAAAAGTTTGGCGGCGACCCGCGTAAACACATGCTCGATCAAGTCGTCCACACCACGCTCCGCGTCATCGAAGACCCGCAATACCTTTCCACCCCCCCGCCCCAAGCCGAGTCCTCTGTCTCCCCGCATAAGCGTGCTCGTCGCCAAGATGTGGTAGCCACGGCGCGCAAGGCTTCCCGCGCCGCGCAAGCGCGGCAGCGCGAGGCAGCCGCGCAAGAGCTGCAGCAACTGACCACGCGGCGGCGCCCCGTACGTGCATCAGCGCTGCGCGGCGCTGATCGCACGCGCGCCGTCTTGCAGGGCAATAGCGTAATGCGGCGTCGACGGCCGCCACCGCCAGCATTCGCGGGCAAGAAGGCAGTAAACGCGTCTGCACCGATTACAATGCGGGAACCGACAACGCCCCCGACGCGAGGACTAAGGGGAAGAAGAGGAGGGGCGGGGCAACGCAAGGGCAACGAACTGGAGGAGACGGCTCGCAAACTGTCGGATCCGCTGCAGTTTGTGGCGGAGCGCCGTGCGGCGCTACAGGCGGAGCTTGCGGAGGTGGAGGCGCTCGATGCGCAGTTGCGGAAAGAGCGCGAAGAGGAGCAGTAAGCAATATCGGGACATTTCAGGGACTTGATACGGGCTAGGCACGACGCTGTTCCAGGCGTGGATGTGGTTGTGAGGTTAATGGGGCTGAGGCACAAAGCCGTCGACGGCCATGTTTCGAGTGGCGGGAGGGAGGGTGACGCGGATGCCGTCCAGCTCCTTTGACGCATGGACTTGGCAGCCTAAGCGAGACCTACCACGCGCAAGCACGCACACATCGCGAGACATTATTCCAAATGATTGCAAATCGCCCGACATGGACACGAAACACACACAGTCAGCGCCCTCGCTGCTGCCCCGCTTCGCCGCATCTCTACCAGATTGGTGACGCACACGTACACTTCCGAAAGACCAAATGCTAAATCGAGCATGTCATTTTCGTCATCGCCCGGTTCCTCTAACGCTTCAAACGACTGCTCGTCAAGGTAGACGTGGCAGGTTGAGCATGCGAGACTCCCCTCGCATGCGCCTTCCAGATCAATGCCATTGGCGTGGGCAATCTCGAGCAACGAGCGCCCAGGCGGCGCTTGTACGCGACGCTCAGCGCCGTCACGGTCAACAAACAGGACAGACACAGACGTTGAGGGATCGACAGAAGAGGGCGGGTAACCGTGGCGGGGTGAGGTGGTTGCATGGAAAAGGCGCATCGTGGTGCGGGGACGTCCGAGAGGCGGAAGACGGGTGCGGAGGGCTCGCAGCATGAGGAATGGAGATCGGGGGGAGGAGGAGGGATGAGGAGTGATGGCGAAGAGGTACGGTTGGAAGAAGAGCGGTAGGTCGAAGTGACGGTGGGGG
>JAUKWC010068161.1:24379-34745 GCA_032356245.1 Endocladia muricata
AATGCCTGCAGCGCTTAAAAACGGTCAATTATAGTAATTTATGTTACTTTACTGGTAAAATATTCTGGGCAAAACGAAGTGACGGGGGGGGGGGGGAGATGCAGCAGACCACAAATGGGTAAAGATGAGCTTGGAGGAGAGGCTTCAGACACTAGCCACAAAAAGGCAGCGAGAGATGTTGGCAGCCTCAGTTTGTGTCCGCCGTGCTTACAGTGAAGAAAGCCACTGAATTACAGTTGGTATTTATGTGACAACTGCAAGCAGAACGGGCCCTAAAAACAATGCTACATTACAGTGATCTACTAGTCGCCACCACCGCGGGTTAATTGAGGCGAATGCCGCATCCAACAGGAGGCAACGTTGCGCAATTCCACCGGACCGCACTAGTCCTGGTCCTGGTCCGGTCGCCCTGAGCTGGCCCAGTCCCATTCTCTCCTACAGGATTCTGGCACACATATCCTGGCCAATTGCTGCTTTGGTTCCAGTGCCAAATCATCGACGCTCCGCTCCTCCTGCTGACCTGCATACTGTACCACTGTATACCGCTCATCACTCATCACAAGCACAATGTCCCCCCCCCCCTACACAACACTTTCAATGTGCATTTGTCCCCGTAGGCAAAACCTACACATTTCGCACGTTCCAATCGCTGCGTTTAGCTAGAGCTACTCTTTCCAAAGCGTTTTGGTATTGTGCTGGGCAGTCCACGACTGACGTGTTCGTGATAGACTCTCACTCTTGAGGGGTGTAGACATTCGCATTTACCGGAAGAAAAAAAACACATCATTGACGTTTACGTTGCTATCATCCCTTGTGTGAAGGTACTCGTGTGTGCGGTGCGTTGGCAGCTTGTCGAGCGAGGCCTTGGGTTCGACGCGCCAAGTCTACCCCTCGATCGAAACCACTTTCCGGGCTTTTGAAAACCCTGCTTGCTGTCTTGCTGCCGCTGAATCATTGTGGACATACTGCATATGCAGTTGCAGAAATGTGTAATAATGAAGCCCTTTTTTACACAACTGCCGGGCACTCACTACACAGGCGCCACCAATCTCTGCAAATAGCGATCAACGTATCTGTAATAACATAGTCGTCGTCCCCCTCTACAGTGACATGTTAGGGATGGGAAGTGAATTGTTGGCAAAAGATGAGGATGATGCAGGCAATCCAAATGGACACCTTGTTACAGTGATGGAACATCCCTCACGCAATTACTCATGTGCTAGCTTTCTCACGTACGGCACAGCTTGCCCTTCACGACTGTGATTCCGCAAAAATCGTTTCTGTTTGTTCGCGTCCTTGCCGCTGGAGAGCTTACTTTGCTCTTCTCATCTGTACGCACTTGCCCGCATTCGACATTCACAAACAACACGACACAAACGGGAATGTTACTCTCTTTTACGTCCACACTGCACCAACTGCTCTACATTTCTTGTCTGTTGCTTGTAGCGCTCTCTACTTTCTAGACTTTCTCGAACTGCGATGCGACGACGATTCCATCCAGTCAAAGACGCCGTCATCCACCGCGCTCTTTCTCTCCAGCGCCTTGCGAAACAGGCTTCTTAGATACGAATAGTCAGGCCGGTCCTCAAATTCGAGCCGTCTCACATACCGAAAATACTCCACCATCTGGCTCGGCATGTCCTTGCACAGCTCGCGCATCGTGATGTTCTGCTTGCGGTCCCGGATCTTGGCGTACTTTTGCTTCTTGTTCGCCACCCGGATTCCCTGCCACGGCAGCGATCCTTTGTACAAATAAACTAACACGTACCCTAGCGACTCCAGATCGTCGCGCCGCGCCTGCTCAATCCCATTGTGTGTATGTATCGACGCATACCGTGCTGTCCCCGTCAACTGCTTGCCCTCGTGATACGGCAAGTGCTGCTTAGTCTGGTGGTCGCGGTATCGCTTGGCTAGCCCAAAGTCCACCAGGTATACTGTGCTTGTGTCATGACTTCCCATCAGCATATTATCCGGCTTGATGTCCCTATGTAGGAAGCTCTTACTGTGAACAAATTCGATTCGACGCATGGCCTGAATCCCAATCATCATGACGGTCTTAATCGACAGTCGGCGTCTGCACTCATTCAACCGATCTTCCAACGACGGCCCTAAACAGTCCATCACGAGCACATTGTAGCTCCCCAGGACTCCATAGTAGCGTGGCCGCGGCACGCCTAAAACCTCGCTTGAGTTGTTCAGCCACTTGTACACACGGTTCTCGTACAGAAGCTGCGGATGCTTATTCCCCAAGCGCTCCATCTTGACAGCCACCACCTCCCCCGTATCCACGTCGGTAGCCATGTAGACCTCTCCAAACGCGCCGGCGCCCAGCTTGGCGCCCAGCTTCCAGCGGCCCGCCACGAGGTGTTCTGTGTCCAAAGCCATATCTTCCGAGTTTTGTTCGGCAGCAGGAGAGTGCAGCGGACTGGGACTGCCCTTGCGGTGGCAGCAGTCCGGGCACTGGCCGTTGCAAACCACGTTGACGGAAAGGGAACGGGAGAGGCAAAGTCAAAAACGCGTAAAGATAGAGCGTGGTTGCTAAAGGATTTGACCGTACCGTGACGAAGAAGCGATATGGCGGGAAAGTTTGACGACACAAATCAAAAACCGAAAACAGATTATTCGGAACACATGAGGTACGAAGAAAGGTTAATACACGACCAGTCGAGGCCACGTGAAGATCAGTGCGGGAAAGAAGCCCGACACTTACAAATCCAGATGACAGCTACAGGGATTAACCTCACGCAGATAAACGACACACGCGAAAAGGAAGCCCCGAATTCGAGTGCAGGCAGTAGGTGACTCAACAAGTACGTAGAGACAAGCTGGTTCGCCGTGGAAGGAAAATCCGACTTCACAAAATGCACGTCGCGATTACTGTTAACCAACCCCGCACTCTGTCCAGAGCTCTACCGTTCCAACTCGACTCAACAGGCACTCAACTGGACAATCTCCCAACCAGCACCAGCCACTCTAGTACACCTTTCTTTCACTAGGTAAGGCCAACGTGCATGCCTCTGCACTCGCCTACAATGCGCTCCACGCACTCTCAGCTGCCGTCCACTCGCAACAGCACTTCCCTGATTTCGCACAGAGCTTCCCTGACACCTGTGAAGTCTCTCCTTTCGGAACATTCACAAACCCCAAAAAAATGTTTCGCGCTGCTCCGAACAAAACAATTTTGGTATGTCAGCACCACTGCTAGCGAGGTTGCCTCTGCTACGCGAAATACGCGGCTGGCAGTTTATGTCATTTTTGTCGATATTGCTTATTCAGTCAAACAGTGATCAAAAGCAAAATTTAAGGGGTAGCGAGCGTAGAGGTTTAGTCCTCAGGTCCAGCGAAGAACTGTAAAACTACTTTTTAAAGTTAGCCCCGCTGTCCACGCACAAATGGGCGGCATAATATCATTCTGTGGCCCAGCATCCTGCATACTTCGGCCGCTCCGCCAATTCTACCAGTCCCGCACGATTGAAAGAGAAACGCCGTGCCAATAGAGGGTCGCCTGGCAGGAGTTCCCTTCAAAGTGCGCTGCTTACCTGGCACATTTCATGATCAGCCGGTCCATAGGGGCACACATCACTCGTGAACGGGGGACACAGGATGTGGGCCATGAGCCTGAGGAAAAAATAATTTTCCGGCGGCAAGAGCAGATGTCGCTCGCGACACCTGGTTGGTCCGGGGAAACATGGCAACACCTATGAGCAAACGAGCATCGCATTACAGATGTCCAAATACGGTGCCGGATGAATAAGTGATAACGTCGAGGCATCATCGCCACAGCAGCAGGCATGGCTGCGCCACTCTTGAGTCCTCGTCCGCAACTCGAGACTCCCTTTGTGGACGCTACACAACTAACCTCTTGCTTGTCTCTTCCTTTCTGTCATTGCCCACACTTCAGCTCATCAATGCGGCAACCAGTCGTGTGAACAAGCTGACCAGTCCCGTGTCGCCTCCGTCCCATGTACTGAGATCAGGGGAGTGCCACTTGTGCGCCCTGAGCCAGTTAGTAGCCTTCTCCGCGTACTCTCTCTGCCTCGAGATACTCGACATCCATCATGCACGTTGTCACCTTGCGTAACGTTGAGCGCGTCTCGCCGTCTTCCGTGCCTGCCGAGCGTACGCGGAGACTAAGCCAGTTGGATATGGGAACAATGTGGACGTGTGTATACGAGGTTACCTGCAAAATGTGTACGGTACTGGCTCGTACACGGCGCTGCAGTAGTCTCTTGCGCGACTGCCTGCGCATCCAGGTGGGCTGGAAACGAACTCAACAGAGATTTTGCGCGCATTGTGTTTCGTGCATCGTTTCCTGTATTGGGGAGTCGTGCCGCGGTCGTATCAGGTGGGAAAAGGTCTTGTAAATGGCGGCAACAAGCTTTTCCCCCTCATCCTTATCAGCAGATAAAACACCTCAAGCCGACTTCAATGCGACATAGCCTGTACAGACAGATTAGAATAAAGCAAGAATAATGGGTGGACGTGTGATTCAGAGCACGCGGGTTGTCGCCGAGCTGCGTACTGGTATCTCGGTTGCATGACAAGTCCGCAAGTACACAGTTATCCAGTGAAAGAGACAAATCGGCAGGGAAACTGTACTGTCTGACACTGGAATTGTCGCAGTGTACTGACGGGGGAATTGTGCAGCAATATACTAATCTCACGCAGTACTTCTGAGAATAGCGCAAAACCATCTGATATTCGTTGAGTCGCTGTCGCTGCGCCCCTCGTCTTACACAGGCGGAATTTCAGATACACGAGCGACTCGCACAAGCCTTGCGTCTGTTCATCTAGATACATAATTTTCCTACTCCCCCAGCTTCACACTACCTATAGGCATTCCAGGGTCATGCAATCCGTTTGAATAGACAGCCGAGTTACTCGGCTTGCTAAACATATGCATTGACTTTAGCCCTTGTCCTCGACATCAACACAAACTAGCTCAGATTCGGGTTGGTCGTTGCTCCTTTCTACCATGCTTTTGACCACTTTCGTCACAGGTAAGCGGGTAGATTTCGTTGATGATCCATCACTTTCGGCTCTACACCCTTCTTTGTGCAGTGGTGTCTGACAACTATGTATCCGTCCACCAACCTCCTGCTTTTCCAGACTAACCACGTCCTCTCTGCTCTCAGGCTTGTCCATACGCCTTCGCTTAGGAGGGCTTTCCTCAATAACGGCATCTTCAGACTCCAAACCACCCCCGTCCTTGTGCATTTCCATAACAGCTTGCGTGCATGTCTCTATACCACCATCAGCCATCCATCCCCTTCGTATAGATGATGTTACTCTCTCTCGTTTCCGCGGAGAGCCGCTATCATCGGATGATTCGCACACTAAATCCGAATTTTCGCCACTCTCATCCCCACCGAAGCCGCGACCACGTAACTCACTTTTTGAAAGCGATAGACGCAAGCTTCCGCTGCCCGAACCACCATTGTCAGAGCGCTTTCGGACCGACAAGCCTCCATCAGCAGAACTACCAGTCCGCCTCACATGGTTATGGTTTTCGTCGCCATTCTCTGCCAAGTTTGCTGGTGCCTGTACGTCAACGTCAGGTGACACCCTTACCGTTGGGATCTTGGTATTCTTTTGCGAGAATTTGCACGACTGTTTACCGCTAGCCCCAGCTAATCGGTCAGCTTCGGCAGGTTTGGTCTCGTCGTTGCGATTTCCTTCCGTGGAATCGCCGCCAAGCTTGTCTTCGCTCGTACGGGAGGGTCTTGACCGTAGAGACGCCCTGTTCCCGTCCGTTTTAGAATCAACCCAGCAATCGATGATTTCAGCACGTGAATCATGTAGATGCCCACCAAGCTGGTGTCCATCGCCCATCTGGCCACAATCGATGAATGAATGAAGATCATCGAGCGCTTGCTCGTCAGCCCCGCATCTGGAAAGAAACTTATCCTCCTCGAGATCTTGTGATCCACGCAAATCCTGACCTAGCAAGACGGGAACGAAGCGAACGGCTGCGGTCCCTCCCGTAGCCCCGAACATTCCAAGTCTACCAGATTCACCTCTATCTACACCATCTGGTGACAAACGGGCTTCCTTCACGATCAGATCCTCATAACCTGTTGTGCCGTTGAGGTCCAAATTGCCACCCGTGCTGTGCCTCCTCTCCTGTATAAGTTCATCATTACCCGATTTCATTTCCTCAAAGACTTTTTTAGCTTCCCCAAACGACCGACTGTACCTCGTACTGGGCTCCAAGATAGCCGAATACTTCGACAGTAGATGCTTCAGTAGTTCAAACCGTTTCGCCGATGCAAGAAAGTGAACAAGATTCAAAACTGCAGATCCAACTAGATTGTCCCTATATCCGTTTTGTTCAAACATGCTCATCACAGGTGCTAATAACTCTTCTCGAATGATATACCTATCGAACATGTCATCACAAAGCCCAATGCTCGCGCGAATAAATCGCAACGCAGATAAGCGAATGTGAGCCTTCCTGTGCGCAAGCAGTCTGACGAGTTTTCCCCCCACATCGAATCCCAATACAAAATACTTGCTTCTGTATGCATGGCTTCCCACACAATATGAAATGAGATCGCATATAAAGTTCACATTTCCATCGGATGTTGAAGGGAGCCCTTTGTGCGCTCGATAGCTTTCGGCTTCATAGCAATCAACGATTGGGACGAGCAGCCGAGCCACAAATTTTCCGTAGAATACATCCAAGAATAACTCCTTGTCATTTGGCACCCGCATGCTGGCCGGATCAAGTAAAACCCGTAATAAGTCCAGAACTGTGAGCACAAAACCACTCTCTCTTCCGCGACAGATAACTCCTATCATAGAACTGAGCAATGGGAAGTTGATGTCATCATCTCGTTGAGCCATCTCGGCTTCTGTCGTAGCCGCAAAATGCGAATCACTCAATCCACGCAAATGTCTGTTCGTTGCCTCACTCGACTGATCCT
Organism: Endocladia muricata; assembly: GCA_032356245.1. Taxonomy (NCBI): domain Eukaryota; phylum Rhodophyta; class Florideophyceae; order Gigartinales; family Endocladiaceae; genus Endocladia; species Endocladia muricata. Next base: position 31,306 of record JAUKWC010068161.1, read on the forward strand.
CATCAGCAATGACTGGTCGAGCCTTACTGTAAAGAACCTCTCCATTGCTTGAACACGAGGGATTCGAAGCACTTCCTCCCGATTCATTCGTCAGCTTGTCTACGACGACGCTTTCGCCCTTTGAAGTTGGATCCGATGGGAGCTTCTCGCTCACCTTCCCAGTGGGCACAGGGCCTGAGTCCTCAGACATATCATCGCCATCCACCACGATATCACGGTTCTCGGAAGCTTTTGCGGGGTGCAATCCCGATTCTGGAACTTTTCCGTCTCCCTGAGCGCTACAATCTGAAGTTCGAGTATAGGGTGTCTCACGGCACGATGCTTTTCTTGGCGTGGAATGACGCTGTTCACTCTCTTCTATTTGCATATCAGATTTTGATGTGTTTGCAAGATCAGACTTAGACGGAGCAGCAACGGCACTTCGCAACGAAATACCCACCCGCTTCGGCTTTACCTTCTCCTTCTCAATCACACTTTTCAAAATATGAGCTCTCACTTCAGTTTGATCGTGAAGAATAGCAGCCGAGAGAATTTCGCTACTTAATGAACGAATGGATTGATCTCCATCGAGCAGCAATCCAACTGTTATTTCCAATGTGCCTAACTCAGTTAGCAAAGTGTGAAACCTGTTCTTCACAGCGGGCTGTTGACTCTTCACAAGAGCAGACAGCTCGCGAAGGAATCCGAGCATATCTTGCAGCTCTCGTCTAGTTTTTCGTAGAGATCCTGCCTGAGTTCCACCTTCCTTTGCCAGCGCTCTCGAAGACACCTCCTTGGATGTCGAAGGATCGCACAATGCGGTTGCATGAGTTTCGCCTGAAGTATTCGACGCACCACTAGAGCAAGATTTGTTGCTTTCCTTCCCATAAGCAGCTTGCTCAGATGAGAGCCTATTCAAGCAATTCTGCTCAACAGTCGATGTGGGACATTCAGCTGCACTCGCAGAACTCGTGATTGCGCCTGTATCGTTCTTATCATCACTTGACGCGCGATTTGAATCAGGCGAACGATCAGCGGATTCCTCCGCAGTGTTATTGATATCATCCAGACAACTTGGAACATGGGCGCGCTTCTGAAGGTCCCGCCACTTCTCCACTGTTTGCCTCAACCGATCAAGGAGAAGCTGCAACGAAGAGTTGTCCGAAATAAAGTACATTATGATATCCACATTGTTACAGAGTACGACACCTGACAATGCACCACTCAGTGTCTCATCGAATACACCTAAGAGAATCACATCTCTAATGTAACACACCCGATAGTTTTGATGTACTTTGGCAAGCACGCTCTGATCGTAGATGGGAACAACTGCCTTGAATGAGGCTTGACCGACCAGAAAATCGCGATGCTCTCGCACCAGAAGCTGGCCATCTCCTTTGAGATTTCCAGATGACGTAGTTTCCTCACTTAAATTCTTCTGCGGTTGCTTCAACTCAGAGTCATATCCTACCACGACCTTTTGCGGTTTGTCTTCCGGCTCAGGATAGTGTCGTATAGATCCTTTTGGTCTCTCATCGCCTTCATTGCTCCTTGGAATTATAGAGTCAGAGCTCGTTACACACAACTTCTCAACCTCATGTTTGTCTGGATCTATTGCATTTTCAAAGTGAGACTTGGACGGGACATTTGGGGGATTCTTTGAAGGTGCGGATGATGCGATAGGACACTTAATACTGTTTTCTTCGCTCTCAACATGCTCTTCACCGATAACAGTCCCGACCTTTCCCAACACCTCTCCAACCTCCTTATGGCCTTCGCCATCGCTCAAGGTTTTAGATGCTCGCATCAATTTGCTCACAGCTGCTCGCTCATCTTTCGCTTCGGACTGCCTCTCACTAGCAGCCTGTTCCGCGCTCACACGCTTTACTTCCTCCTTTCTTCGCTCAATTTCAATAATATGGTCGGCGTCATATTCCAGACACCCAACGACATCCATCAAGTTCTTCTCGTTGATAAGGATCTCCAAAACACTAGCATTACCAATGATGAATAAACAACGCATAATATGGTAAAGCAGCGACAAGCCTTGCACATCGAAGGCATCCTCACAGGCGCGAAACACGCAACATAGCTTGGGAATATAGTCGGATGTTGCGAGCTCCGAGGTAATGCGCTCGCGAATTGCCTGCACGCCAATGATGCCCTGGTCGGACATGATGCGCGACAGATGCTCGAGTCCCGCTCGATCCGGGTCGGGCATTGCAAACCCTGCGGCCATGGCGGCATCGGAGTTGGCATGAGCAGGCACCAACGCGCCTGGAGAAGTGGCCAAAAACAAGACGCTAGAATTGTCGCGAAAAATGACTTCTTCAATGGGATCAGTGGTCCATGGCGGGGGGTTGTCAAGTGGCTCCTCGAAGAAGCGCGCCGAGTTGCCAATGTCTGCCGTTGCCGACGGATCCACAAGCGCAAGGGGATTTGTGTTTGACACACTGTGACCTCCGCGACTCATAGCACCAGTCTCCGCAGCTGAAGAGGAATGTAACGCCCCGTCAGAAGCACCGCCGAGGACATCATGACCCGACGCAGTAGAATCGTGACTGACGACCAGCGGTAAGGACAGCGAGGTGTTGGGAAGATTTGAGGAACCTTGTGGGGTATCGCTCTGTTGCACATGAGAGGGCCGCGAGCTGTTGGACGCATTTCCCACATGCTGCTTGCCGGTAGATTGGTTTGCTTGACGGCTCTTGAACAACGCATCAATATCGCAAATCTTTTCCCAAATCTCGCGGCAACCATCAGCCTCCGCAAACGACAACGCAATCTCTGTTGTCGCATTGGAGTTTGCTCCCTCCACCGCTTGCTCTGTCCATGAGATGATTGTGTTGTCTTGTATCTGGTAGAAGACATCCTTGAAGGAGCGGACTTGGGAGCAGAGCGATACGTGACCAGACTCCTCCGCGACGACGCGCAGCATAAATGCATTTGCATGAGGGTCGTGCTCGCAGCGCACGTGGCCCGTGCCACGATCATCCCAGTTTTGGTCGTCAGTCAACACATAGACCTTGACGCGGCGGGCGCCCGTGGCCAAGGAATCGGCCATGGCGCGACGGGGAATGGGCTCATACGCCACGCTGCGGCTGGCCGCAAAGTGAGAGACGCACAGGGAGGGATTTTGCGCGAACAGAAAATGTCACCCGACAAAGAGAGACGTGGGACCGCTACCAGGACGGACCCGCTTGAGCACAACAAATGAGCGGAAGGAAAAAAAACAGGATTAACGGTGCAAAAGCAAATAAATCAGTTGAGTTGTTCGGTAGGCAGCGTGGGCGTTGTCTCGAGAAGGGTGTAAGGTGAAGATTGGAGGGAGGGGAAGCAGAGAAAGGGGACGTAAGGGGCAGGGTCGGGCAGCGATGGATATGGGATGGGCCGAGAGAGAATGGTTGGGGGGTGGGGGAAGGGAGGGGAACGTGAGGGGAAAGTGAGGGAAAGTGAGGGGG
>JAUKWC010068272.1:0-34704 GCA_032356245.1 Endocladia muricata
CGCGATCCCCCCCCCCACATCCCTCCCTCCCTTCTTCGCCCTCACGCTCCTCTCCCGCTCCCCCTCTCCTGTACACTCTTGTACAAACCCAGTCCACCCCCTTGTCCTTCGTGCATACTCCTCCTCGACCCTGCTTGCACACTCCTCCTCTACATCTCACATCCCTCTGCACGTCGTACCAGAGCACATCCATCCCCTCCTCCACCGCCTCACGCAGCCCATCCACTCCAAGCGGCGTCATCCCGTGCGCCATGCCACCTCTAGCCACCCGCGCCACTTCGTCAAGCGTCGCCCCCCCTTGCCGTAGCACCCTGTCTACTGAGTCTACGCGTACATCATCCTCCTCTTCCTCGCCTTCGTCCTCGTTTTCGTCATCCCCCATCAGGTCGGGCGACGAGTCGCCAGCGCTCAGCGCTCCGTTCGCGAGAAGCGTGGCGGCATCTGAGAAGCGTGCCTTCTTGAGAGGGGGTGGCAGAGGCGTGAGCGTCTGGGTAGGCAACCGGCCGTTTAGCAAGTAGGGAGTGTCCCGAAGAGGCACGTAAGCATTCTTGTTACGTGATTGTTGGATTTTTGAAATATCCTTGAGAAACGGCCGCGGCAACCGTGTACCGGAGCCCAGTTCGTCCTCGTCAGCGCAGATACGCTTGCGAAGCTCTGCGGCGTCGCCTCGAAAAAGGCGTCGCGTGCGAGAGTGCAACTTGGCTCCTGTCTTGCTTTGCGTCACCGGAAATCGCATCCACGGTTGTCCTTCGAGCAGGTTGCATTCAAGGAGTCGTTTCTGGAAGTTGAGTATGTTGATGGAACTATCAATGCCAGGCCGTCTGTCCCGTTCGCTTTCAAAGTTGCACTCGCCGTCCGCCTGGGTCTTTAACTCGAGAGGCTGTGATAAGAGCCCATCTGTGCGCGACCATTGTACCAGGGAGACGCGGTGCATGTCCGCGTCGGGGAGAAGTACCATGCCGGAGATGCGTGACGCGCCGCCAAGTTGCTGCAGATGAGCCAACGGCAGATCCGACCAGAGAATTTGAGGGCGCGCTACGCTTGGTGGTCGCCATCGTTTCTCGCTGTCGGCAGGCGGAGGGCGGAAGATTGCTGCGGGTCCTCCTTGTCCATGCAGCGCATGAAAGACCTCAAGGTAGCATTGTGGGCGGGAAGAAAGCCCAATCAAATCAGACTCTGGATTGAGATGACTGAGATTAGTAACGCAAGCGCGGTCCACAGCGATGGGGAGGCTCAGAGACCAGTCGAGTAATGGGGTGCGCGGCATGCGCACGTCCATGTAGTTCATGCAGGTTTGCGTGATGACGACCATGGTGTGGCTTCGTGGGCGCGTGGGTTGGAAAAACGTTAGGCCCGCATCGTGTGTCGCAAGATTCCAGTCTACTTTAGGGTTCACAATGACTTGTCTAGAGTCGATGGTGAGCTTGCAACGAGCGTCGAACTGCGCAACTTCGCGTCGGTTAGAGAGCAGGAGAGAGCGCGGGTGCGTGCCATAAAAAATGCGATTGTACATACAGTCCTTACGGACACTCTGGATATCGTGGAAGCAATCTGGTGAATCCGAACCATCTCGAGGAAAGGAGGCAGCATACTGCGCAGCTGTTCCAACATAGAGTCCTTCCTCACAGACCGTAGCAAATTCCTCAGGGTACAAAGGATTGATACAGCTAGAAAATACATGCGGAAAAGCAAGGTGCTCGTCCCAGTTAACAGACGTCAGTTTGTTGTCATAGCCGAAATGTCCGAATGTTATAGACTTGCTCGTGGAAACTAGAAATCGACACGGTTCACAACTCTCTGTCTCCCAGTCGACAGTCACAAGATCGGTGATTGGTGTTTGATCCTGTACAAGCATTGCTGGAAGCAACGAGGAATCAGTCTTACGAAGCAAAATCTGCTTTCCCGCAGCCTGACTATCCCCGATAGAGTTTATGTCGTATAATGCAACGGACGCTAGCAATCCTGACATGGAACAGAGCAAAGAATACTGACGGTCCGAACGGACAACGGCAAGGGGGTTGCCCGTGACCCAGTCACTCCGTGCATCAAAGGTCTCCTCGATCGGTCTAGCCACACTTCCACTGCCAACTTTCTTAGCCCAAGGTGACCACGATAAGCGTGCATCCGGTTTTCCAGTCCTCCCATATCGCTGCTGACGAGCCTCTAACTGTTCTCTTTCCAAGCGATCGACGACAGATACAGCGTTGGATGCTTGCTGTCGAGGATCCTGTGCAAGGGCCGTGTTCCAGGCTCCGTCCTGAAGAGCTCGCATGTTATTGTTCCCACCCGCAGCATTTTCCAGCATTTGCGCCAATTCTTCATCTTTCTCTTCAAAATTCAAAAGGTACTGAGCACCGTCTTGACTGTCCGAACAGGCAGCGAGCGGGGCTGATGCACTTTCCTGGCTTCTCTCTTCAGAAGCAGAGCCGCAATCATCACGAAGTTGGCTAGAACCCTCGTGCTCCACCTTGGCGTCATTAGGGAACACATGCGAAATCTGCTGCACAGGTGTATGGAGGAGGTTTGCAGTGACTGAGGTGGGAAAAAGGCGCGGAAGTCTTGAATATTTGCGTCGATAAAGCGCAAGAAAGGGGCGCGTATTGAGCGAGTGGAGGCCATTGCTCGTCCATGTTGGTGGTAGTGTTGCGTATCGCAGCTGCATTTGACGCCGGCCGCGGCAGAAAAGGGCGTCGGTTCATGAGTGAACGTGCAATATACACGAACGAAGCGAGAGGGCAGGAGCTGCCACGTGCATGACAAACGGAAGATCCGAACCGTTCACAACGTCATGAAGCCAATTATTTCTGGTCGAGACTAGGTCGACGACGGAGGATCAAACCCGAAAAGAACAATGTTGAGAGCGATGTGTGGTTTCTTCATTTGCAGGGAACCAATGAAATGAACCGAAAAGACTTCATTTCGGTTTCCATTGGACAGGAATACGAACAGAGCCATTGTTTTGCGACGCGGTTGCTTGGGAGGAAACCTTTTTTCATGAAAATTTCTACGAGCAGCGACAGTTTGACAGTGTTCTTTCTCGTTCTATTCTCTATCTACTACGTATGGTACAGCGTTGCCCTTGTTATCAGTATCCAAGAGCCTGTTTCCACGATCCTCTTGATTCCAACGATGAAGCAGTGTTGTTCACTCATGCATCTATGAGCGTCCTTCTCGAAACATCCCTCGGCGATATTGTTGTTGACCTTCTTCTCGACATTGCCCCGAGGGCTTGTGAAAACTTTCTTAAGCTTTGTGCACTCAAATGCTACAATGACTGTGATTTTTTCCGCATCGAGAAAACTTTTGTTGCTCAAACCGGTGACCCCACCAACACAGGCACCTCAGGTTTCTCGATTTTCTCAAAATGCAAAAATGCTGGCTCCAAGCTGTTTGCCCCAGAGTACTCTGTGCGCGCCTCTCACGCTCGGAAGGGTACAGTGTCGATGACATCTATGGAACAGCGTGGCGGGCATGGAAGCCAGTTTTTTATTACTCTAGCAGATGGCCTTGAATACCTTGACGGAAAGCATACACCGTTCGGAGTAGTGGCTGAAGGCTTGGACGTCGTTGACAGGATTGGAAGCGTTTATGTTGATGAGCTCTTTCGGCCATTCAGGGTCATTCGTATTCGACATACAATTATTTTGCACGACCCTCTTGACGATCCAATCGGCATGCCACACGTCCCTTTGTCGCCAGAGCCTGCACAGGGTGGTCGAGATGATCGTCTGGGCTCAGATGAGGAGGGCGAAGAGTCAGGAGCTGCAGATGGCGACATGCGTGCTGTCAAACTGAAGAGGGACGAGGAAGCACGGGAAGCTCGCTCGAGAGCTGAAGTATTGGAGATGATTGGCGATATCGCAGACGCTGATTTAAAGCCGCCAGAGAATGTGTTGTTTGTTTGCAAGCTAAACCCAATAACGGAGGCTGAAGATTTGGAGATCATCTTTTCGCGCTTTGGAGAATGCAAAGTGGATGTTCTGAGAGACAAGGTGACAAAGTCGTCGCTGTGCTACGGGTTTGTCGAGTTTCAGACAAAGGAGCAATGCGAAAAAGCGTACTTCAAAATGGATAACGCGTTTATTGACGATCGCAGGGTTCGGATTGACTTCTCGCAGTCGGTGAGTAAGATTTGGAACGATGCAAGAAGAGGGAGAATCGCAAAGTCAACAAGTGGGGAGAAAAGTACGAATTATGTCAAGCGGAGAAAACTTATAGACTCTGTACAGGAGTACTCGCAAAAGTCTGGTGCACTGAACAGGAATTACAGCGGTACGAATCCCAAAGTTTCCCCTGGGCTATCGGAGTTGACCTCACGACGTGTACAACGTCATGAGCACGAAGAACTGCAGCGGAAGAGACAAGGCTCCCGTTGGGACAAGCGTGGTTGAGATATTGATGAGCAAATTGAGGACTCAAGAGGGTATCTGCCCAAATCTAAAGACGGTCGGATTAGAAAGGACCTTCTGTGTCACATACTGCGAGTTCGAGGCAAGTCAGATTGTATCAGGTGCAACTTCAAATTTTAGACTCATACGAGAACGTTGCCAAATTGGAGTGCAAAATTGTACTGTTGACATTGGGCATATTGTCCATGTTGTCGTTTGGACACCAAATTTGCACTGCTGAACTAAATTTGATCACACCTTTGGAAAGGTCTGAGGACGCTAAATTGCAGAGCGAATTATCCTCCGACGCCTTAACTGCAAGAGCGCCGTCGGGAACTTATCAGAAATCCTTTCAAATCCCCTCTATGCACTCTTTAGGAGAGATATGGTATTGCGGACTGTCACAGCAGTAGCTCGCACACATGCGCCGCATGTAACACTGATGCCTAATCATTGAACGGGCGTTAGCCGTGGTGTGCTGTACACACTATTCAGCTTGGGGTAGACCTGTACAATCGCTGCCTGTAATCCAAGGATCAAGTATATTGCGCGCCAGGCGAAATTGCGAGGGCCAGGCGAGTCTATACGGGAAGTGTGCTTAAGGCTGAATACGAATTATGAGGCTGTATCTCGGGTGCGGATCTGAGAAGTAATCCTTGTCAGTATCAGCAGCAATCTTGACGAATATCAACGTCATCTATGAATATGTTCAATATGTCGACAGCGATTGTCGGCTCAGCACCGATGCAAATTAGTGCGGAAGTCAGCGCAGCTTACCAAAACTTTTCGGGCTGAGACACATGCACTTTCTTCAGTTAACAATCATAGGACATCTGGGTTGTTCTGCGGTGCGATTCGAGACTACATGCCGTTATTCTACCTGACAAAAGCGATTTCCCGTATCCAATTAATTCATTTTCGCAGTTGGTTATTTGGTTCAAGGTGACTGTTCTACTCAATCGCCTCATCTGTAGGTATTACTTTCATGTTAACTTCTTCTCTCAGGTCGTTTCACCAACCTTCATCGCCGCTGTGGATACGTTCTTTAAAGTCAACAGCCATAAGTTTCAAGCCATCGACAAGCTCCACCGATGGCTCCCATCCAAGAACGTTTCGAGCTTTCGTAATGTCTGGTTTCCGCTGCTTAGGATCGTCTGGGGTCAAGGGAGTATACGTCACCTCAACATTGGGGTCGACAGATCGCTTCACCACATCAGCCAACTCGCGGATCGTAAATTCTATGGGGTTGCCGATGTTGACAGGACCATCGACGTCTTCTGTATTCATCAGCTTAATGAGGCCATCAACTTGATCCGAAACATAACAGAAAGACCTTGTCTGATTACCTGCACCTTGCACCGTTAGCTGTTCGCCCCGCAGTGCTTGTCCCACGAAATTGGAAACGACACGGCCATCATTGAGTGCCATACGCGGTCCATAAGTGTTGAAGATGCGAGCAATTCTAATATCAACGCCGTTCTGGCGTTTGAAATCGTAGCAAAGAGTCTCTGCCACACGCTTCCCTTCATCATAGCAGGACCGTTCGCCGATAGGATTGACATTTCCCCAGTACTCCTCGACTTGCGGATGCACAAGCGGGTCGCCATATACCTCTGACGTCGAGGTGATTAGAAACCGAGCATGAGTCCTCTTTGCCAAGCCAAGCATATTATACGTGCCTATGAAGCTTGTCTTGAGCGTATGAATGGGATTATATTTGTAATGAATGGGCGAAGCGGGGCAAGCGAGATGGTAAATTTGGTCGACCTCAACGTGCAACGGCTCAATGACATCCTTGCGAATGAACTCAAACCGGGGAGAAGTGAAATGCCTTTCCAAATTACTTTTCTTGCCGGTGAAAAGGGAATCGACAACAATAACCATATGCCCCTCGTCCATCAGTCTATCTACCAGATGACTTCCAATGAAGCCAGCCCCACCGGTAACCAAAATGCGCTTCTTGTCCAACCGTCGGTTAGGTGGTTGTAGCTTGGATACATCATGTTCTTTCTCTTCCTCCGGTTCGTCCAATATTGGCACTGCTGAACGTACCTCTGGCGCCACTGCCCCCGATATAAAACTTGCAACAGCACCTTCCTCGTCGGTAGTTTCCCCATACTCCTCAGAAGCCAACCCCCTCCTTGAGCCCCCACGTATCCCATCGTCGCCCACTCCGTAGCCTATTGCCCCATCCCCCGTTGCACCATACCCCGCTACTCGTATAGTACCCGACGCAACACATATTGAGAGTACAACTACTACAATGCCGACTGAAATTTTCATCTTGGATCCAACAAGCCTCAACATTCCTTTGAGCAAGGAAAGCATTCCTGAAACAAGCACACACTTTCCGGGGATCAACTGATGATGTTACAAAATTGGCAGGATTAGTTAAGTAATCTGTTTGTGAGACACGACAGAACACGAAAGCAAACAGTCATGACTGCTGCAGATATGCTCAGCCATGTGACATTGGTACATGGTATGACTCAATCTAAAAATGCTTCCTCTTGAAAAATGACACGCTGTGCGGCGCAGGATGAGAATGTGTGGAGTGCGGTTTATTTTTATATAGCTATCTGTAAGCAGTACTTGAGGGACATGAAAAGTGCAAATTTGCGCAGTGTTCAGGTGCAACACGTCACACAGTACAAGCTGGGTCGAGAAAAAGCATTGTAAATTTTATTCATATGTACACTACAGGGATGTGTTCATAGTTACTGCTTTTCTCCAGCTCCACAGCTCTTTCATGTTACTGGTATATTTATCATCGTCGAAGCCTACTTGCGCACTGTCGTGAGATAGTCTCAGGAGCGCTAGTGTGCAGTCGACTTCCAGTGCAATCCACAAATTGGCATGCTGCGCGCGTAAGGGTGAAGGGTAAGGAGAGAAGTGATAAAGGATGGAAGGAAGTGGTGGCCAGGCAAAGAAGCAAACTTAGTTGACGTTCTTTACTTCTAAATTCCTGTGTCCCGTCGGTCGCGCGGGGGGCAGAAACGACGAGATAACTGGGTTCAGTGCGGAGTACGGTTTGTGCCCGACAGCAGGCATTGGAACCGAATGGACAAACTAAAATGTTGCCTAAAAACAACTACAATAGTAGCTGTGAAATAGCTATGCGTAGAAAAGGCGCGCTCGAAAGTTGGCGTCATCTTCAGTAGAGCACCACTCATGTATGTCCAGGTGTGCGAGCGAAAAATGCCATTGTGTGTCTATACACTTATTCCCCCATATCGACACCAACGTCGTATGCAAGGAAGACCCAAATTTCCAAGATTGCAAAGCCACTCTAACCAGGGCACTGTCCTAGTGCAGTGCCAAGGTGGTGCGCAAACGCCTAACGTACTTCTAGGTACTGTGAGTTAGCAACCCGAGTAGAGCTCGGCTCTCGAAAGACCAGCTTTTGCACGCAACGCGTTGCTACGCGCGGGGAGGTAGAGTGAAAGATATCTCAAGCAAACCGAAAGATCCGTGGAAGCGGGTAGTACCCAGACAACAACCAACCCCAAGGAGTAGTACTCTAACCAGTGTTGTGACGACATGGAGGTGGCTCAAGCCAAGTTATGGGTAGTATTCAGGTAAAGGGAATCGCTCTGGTGGCGTGATCCCGACGGGCGTGGTGATGCAGAATCGCTCTGAGGGCGTGGTCTGCAGCAGCGTGGGTAAGGAGCTATACTCCGTCCCTAGAGTCGGTTGAGACTATCATGGGAAGTTGGGCAACCAATAGGTATCGCCAAAAGACTCATTAGCTTAAATCGAAAGTGATACACCACGAATAGCGGTAGGAGTACCGACCTCAGGAATTCTCACTGGGCACGCGAAGGGCGTAGTCCGCAGTCGAACTGGAGTTTGGGAAGGCGCACGCTGCAAGCCTGCGAGCAAGGGCAATAGCCCAGTGCGGCGTGTCAAGAGACAAATGCGGTAGAATTTCACGGAGCTCGGCGTAAAGCCTCGCGGGAAAATCCCAATACGGTTGCTCGTAGCGATAAGGCGTACCGCCAAAGACAACGAGCTCGCTTGAAGGGAAGTGGGAGAGGGGGAGGCAACCCAATAGCCGATAGATGCGCACCGAAACCTCGTAGACTTAAGAGTCAACAACCCCCCTACCGGGGACTTACTTTACAATAAGATTTAGCCTTGACACAAATATGCATGCCAAGTCCTACGCCGGCAGCTCATCCGCGCCAGTAAGTATCACTTAAAACTAAATAGTATAACTGAAACTACAAATTACCATGCCACTTGGCAGGGAATGACAAGTGAATCAAATCAAGAAAATCAAATCAAGTAAATCAAATCACAGTTAAATAAGCACGAACAGCTGTGCAACGAGGAGTAGTACAGTGCGCGGAGGAGAAGCGCACGCCGTCGTATCATTGACTGGTACTGTCGGCCACAAGCCACGTCACTTGTACACAGTACACGTTCCAGCTACAGTAGTGCTGTGGGCCTAGCCCGATTTGGAGAGCCAGCGCTCTAAATCATAGGCATCCTAAACGGAGTTTGCGACCGATTGAATTGGAAAAGTGGAATGGAGTACTGTAAAGGAAGTGCTAGGGCGTTTGTTGAGCGCAGCGTTGTGCGGTGATTAGTGATCTGCAGTTTATTCCAGCTAGCTCACGGAGAGGGCTACACTTCTCAGCTTAGGACGCTGGTAATCTAATGAGTGCGAGGAAGGCTGGGCCATATTTGAATGCTGGCCGAAGCGTCTTTCCTCTACCCTTTCAAAGTGCGGCGGCACACCACATATCATGAGATGGCTCTGAAAAAGCGTCACTAGATTTGCAACCGCACCGTGCGCCGTGGAGGCCCTTCAACTGCAGCAGCTCAAACCGTATATGCACCAAGAGAAGATCGGTTTGTGCATCATTCGATTTATGACAAATGTAAAAATATTTTCTATCCGTATCTCTATAGCCCTCGTTGTGCCACAGATCCCCAATTCCGCTATTGCACGCACGACTTTTGAACGTACATGTACACACTCATTTGGCTGTGATATTCTTGTACTTGCAGTTAGATAGAGTTCGTGGCAAGCACTCAAATTGCACACTTGTTATGCAATGTATAGCTTTTCGTTGAGTGAGCACCCGTACAATCGCAATTCTTTGCTGTACACCCCTGAATATAAGCGCATCTATCATTGCGGTAAGTCTGCTGATATATTTGACAAGTACCGTACAGTCCCGGCCAGAGCCACTAATACCAGCGAATATTCCTGGTTATGCTACGATCCACAAGGACCTTTGCTATATACTGCTAAGCACTCAATGGCGTTTGGATATCCAAACAGATACCCGACTGTAGCTCTCCGTCACCCTTCCCGCGCTTGAGCCCTCTGAGTAGGTCATCCAAAGCAGTAGAAATGGCTGGATGATTCATGTATAGCAAAGAGGCTCCCTCGAGGGCCAAGCTGTGATCCAGGGGGAACATTCGTTTCTCTACGGCTGGGTCCACCGGAGATGACAAGAAACAGTTTCTGTTCCAGCACCCCGGGTAGTATTGCAGTATCTGAACCTCGGCAGGTAGCTCCATTGCGTCCAAATCGACACCACAGTTTGCCCAGTGCTTGTGCAGGACCTGAAGCGGCGCGAGCGCCTAGTCGCGCAATTTTGCGATGTTTGAGGCTCGATCTGATCCCGTACTGGCGTTTCGCGTGCCCGATTCTATATAAGACGGCGTCGCTCTAGTGACCTGTACCCGGAACTCCCCCAATGCCATCCGTTCTATCTTCAGTATCTGACGATCCAAGGAAGCTAACGGCATAGGAGCGCAGACCTTCTTGTGCCATCAAGTGCTCACCTCCCGCACCTTGTGCGATCGTATACAGGTTCATATATACTACCCATTCATACCAGATGAATAGGAACATGGGAACCGATCCTATCAGGGCTATTCCGACCACCTCACCAGTAGTAGCAGTGAGAATCTAATGCCTAGTTGCTGCACCCGATAATGCTGTGAAAGACGGTTAGTCATCTCTCCAGATCGCTACTTTCGACCGCGACCTATTAGTGACTTGGAGGTATACCTGCGTATGTATCAACACCGATTCCGAGAGGAAAGGCCTGTGAATGTCTCTGAACCACTTAACGGTCACGATAGCATCGCAGGGTGAATCGGACCTGGCGCCGCGTGTCAGTAATGTTGCTAGCACCGCGCAGTAAACAGAAAAATTTCCCCATCATGGCCCATTCTAGTGAGGACATCAACGAAGTTGATCCGGTAAAACGGGGCGAGACATTGGAGGGGATCTTTCCGTCCGACACGGCGTGTATTGGAGACCTTCGATAAATGGACTCCGGCAATCATTCGTTCCCGTTTACCAAACCTTAGCCTATGCCCGAGGGCTCGCGCTCCCCCTAGACCGTAGTGTTACACACCTGTCTCCTTCCAGATGAATGCAATTGATCGAATGGCCGCCCAGCTAAGCTCGCAAGACACTGCACCTGCCCCTCATGTCTTCTTTCTCCTTCCTCAGCTTTGAATGCTTCCCACCTCTAGCGTATGTACTGCCCACCACGTAACCAATACCGTCGGTGAGGGAGGTACTTTATTGGCAGAGAATATTGAAGACAGACATCGCTTTGGTGTCGTCGAAGGAGGAATATCAAGCCGCCTGCGCACAAGGTATAGTCTACGCAAAGTGTGCATGTCTGGTAGCGTGGTAACCCACTTTGAGGTTGCTACATTCACATGAGTCTTTTCTATCACGACCACGCCTCTACGTACCAGGTATATTGGTGAGGATGCGATAGAGCCATACGTCCAGACAGCTGTACTGCCATGGACATTTTTCTATATTGTTTCAGTGGGGATGAAGCGAAAAGTAGGGCGGTTCCTGCCCGCCAACTGCGCCAGCCACCTCGGGGGTGTGGGTTGTATTTGCCTGCAGTAGGGGCGCTCTGGTTGCTCTTATTAGTAGATCCGGAACTCTTTCAACCGAGCTCGGCAGACCTCCTCTGAGGAAGGATGACCCGAGAATATCATTCTTCTAAAGCAAAACAGATCTTTCACCGTCTCTTTGTATTGATAGCTGCACCGCACACCTCAAGTACGCTCGAGTGAAGTGTGCGAATGGGGCAGATTTTCAGCCTTGACCTATTTCCCGTCTTCTACGCGACACTCCCTTTATCCCTGCCATATGGAAGACTAATTTGTACCTTTTTTGGAATATTTAGGTATGATTGTACTTTTCTGGGTCGGTTCTGCCAACGGCCTAGCTAGGGCTCGGAATATATATGTATGGCCACGCCCTATTAAATGTTTATGTGAATTCCCTGGTACGATGGTAGTTGACTCTAAAGTCTACAAAGGCCTGGCATGCGTGCGCCGGCGATTCAATTGCTTTCCCCTATCCTTCGGGCGGTCGCATTGCCTTTGATGGTATGGCATATCGTTGCAAGAAATCTTACCCAGAATCCCCATGAGGTTTTCAGCCCTTCGCGGTGAGATTTTACGACTTTCGTCCTCGCCATGCGCCGTGCTGGCCTATCTACCCTCCCTACAGGCTTGTAGCACGCGCCTTGACGAACTCCGGCTCGGCCACAGACTGCAACCTTCGCATGCCCAGTGAGTATCCTGGAGCTTGGTACTCCTAATGCTGCTACTGGTGAGCCACGTCGGGTTGAGACTGACGAGTTCTCTTACGATATTTGTCGTTTATGAGACTTCCAAGGACGGTCTCAAACGACTATATGGACAGATTATGGCTCCTTCCTCACACCCCTTCAGAGTGCACCATCAGAGCGATTTTACTTGTCTATGTGTGCTGGGAGCACGTGAAGAGAGGGCGATTCTCTTCACCCGGAAACTATCCATTCTTTTGAACACCATCTAGAGCTTGTCCGTAGACACATCCTTCGTATTATACCATTCTGTGGACCAGTACTTCTCGGTGTTGGTTATTGACCGGATACTGTCCACTTGCAGGGACCTTTCTCTTTCCTTGACATATTTAGCATTCTACCTTTCCGCGCGTAGCGATGCGTTATCTGCAAAGCGCGGTCTCTCGAGAACCAAGTTGTACTTTCAGTTGCTCACACGCAGTACGCGTTGTTACTTCAGTTGCTTGTGCACTCGCCATGAATCTGCAGTAGAGCAATTCCCAACATCGCCTAACGTTTTTGGCTTTTGAATACCGTGAGAGTCTGGCCAAGTGAGCGCGAACTGTGAGTCTCACGTAAATAAGACGCCGCAGCAAGACACAGTGCATCTCGAGGGACGCGTCCATAGTAAGATATTTGTTTCTACTGTCGAGCAATAAGAACGAATCTCCATCCCTCAGTTTCTCTCACTCGCCTCATCTCCGACGCCTACCAATCAGCTCACCTACTGTTGAAATCTCATGGACATCCCCAGGAAATTGTCTCCATTCCCTGCACATAACGGACAGCCGCTTCAGTTGCAGCTACAAAGAACCAATACTGGCAAAAGATTATTGTGGTCTCTTCTGGAACGCGTTGAACACCGATCGCCCTAATGCCTGTCAAGTTGGGAAACTATGTATGAGACAGTTACGGTCAGGTTATGCCGTCGCTTTCTCTGGCGGGGTAAACGAAATGTTCCCTTTCCCTCGAGCTACGGGATCTAGACTACTTGATCGGCTCCTTCGCAACTAGACGGTTGCAAGACTTCAGGACAGCACCCCTATTCCTGACGTCCGTCAATCCCATGCTGGACGATAGCAGAGATGTATATACTGAGTGGCTCAGACCCAGAAGTCTCGTCATGCTATTACGAGATTTCGTTGATCTCAGTGTGAGCCCTAAATTCTTTAAAGCCTGTAGTGCCCACGTCATCGACTATTATAAGGTTTCATAGTTCGCAAAGCCGGATATAGGTATTCGCATTTAGATATTCGGACTTGTGAAAGTTTGCGTATTGTCTTATCCTCAAGGAGTCACCTGGTCTTTCACTACTGCAATTACTACAATCTATTTAATGCTTTTATCTTATTATGTGCTGAAAGTAAAGCCATGATATAGTTAAACAGATCTCTAGCGTAGGTCTGCATGGAACGCTATGGAGTTTGAGATCTCCTCTTTCGACGCCTTACATTGAAGTAACATCTATAATAGTTTGTATGATTCTTATACCCGTCATACGTTTTGTACACCGTAGATTCTTTTCCAGTAGCTACGTAGTCTCAGCTGATGCCCATAAAAGCATCTCTAGCGGGAGTCTATTCCGTGTTCTCATTGGAAATTTTCCGGTGAGAAAACAAACAACTCTACCACAGAAGACCTCCTCTATTCCCTGACTTTTCAAATAAATCAGAACTCGGTCTTGCTCTGTTCGATCTCCACAGAGAACCCAATTGGTCTCTGAGCTACAAGATGGACAAAGCCACAGAGCAATTTTCGTTTGGAGCTAGGTTCTGCTATACTGGACGACTGTATACAACAAATTTTCCACCCAGTGCACGCGCTTGGAGCTCACCTTTTCAAACCCTATTTCTGTACTATCTGAAATACCCATGCTCCTATTGTGACGGCCACAAAATGGCGACAGGATAATGCTGAGAAGCGGACAAAAACTATACTCTTGCATATGCCTAGCTTTTTACATCAGCAAACTAGGCATGCGCGGGAGCGTAGTAGAGTTGCTGTTTAGGTTAGAACTATATTCGATTGTAGACCCACGTTGTGTAACTATGGTATTACTGCGTAGGCCCGGTAGCATGCCAGTGCGGACAAGGTATGAGATTGCATCATCGTCGCTTCAGTCGGAAGAGACAAGGAAATGAGAGGACCTATTTGCATTTCCTCGTTGGTATGGTGCTGCTTTTGCGAACAGTGATGGTAGTAAACTCGATACAGCATACAGTAGAGCCCCGGTAGAGTGCGTTAAGTGACTCTAATACCCGAGATCTATTCAAAAAATAGAGCAATAGAGTTGACTAATCGTGTTCCAGATATTGTCATGAAAGTACTGATTAAAATTGAAAATAGACCCGTGCGCTACAGATGTGCCCTAAGGACATTATACAGTATGTGGCAAAGGTAACTTCAAAAAGATGTTGGTCCGTATTATATAATCGTTTCTGTATAAAGCCCAACTTTCTGCCGTTCTGTTTTGCACGTGCCTATTGCTTCCAAACCTCGATTCTCACATTACCGTTCATCTGCACTTTGCAGAATTTAGTAAAATAAACTTACAGGTTCTTAGTACACTACTTTTGAGGGCTGGGTTTAGGAGAACGTCACACTTTTGAAAACAGCCTGTTCCCCACACTACAGCGTATGCTGTCTAATCGCCGCCATTTAGTCTTCTGCAATTTTCTCTGCCCAAGCAGGGTACTTCCTCTCTGTCGTCACAGGGCAGTCTGAGAGGTCCGAGAAGTTTTACCCTTCAATCATGCCGAGAAGGAAAAGAAGTAAATACTGTATGTACCGAAAAAAGAGGGAAAGGACTCAACCAAGACGCTGCAGGTCGACTCTGTACTCCAGAGTTTATGTCTAAACAAACTCTACGGTTGTATTGATGGAGCGTGCTGGTAGCAATCGTATCGCAACATTCTGCAGCGAATTTTCACCTGCAGACTTTTCGGACCTGATTTGTTCCTAAACACTCTATGCGTCCACATGTAAGTAATTCGTGCAGCTGTACTTGTCTCGTCGCTCCATATGTTAGTTCGCCGTGTGGGTTGTGGAGAAGAAGGAGGATTACATTTCAGCCGCAATGCTTGGAAGAAAAGAGCCTTGACGGTTCAGGACATTATTTGCTCTTGGCAAAATAATAACAAATCACCACATGTTCACTGGAAATTCAAGTCACCTTTGAGCCACATCACTAAGTATTCGTCCTTTAAAGGAGCTAAATTGCGGTCTGATACTGAATCTAGAACCCACGCGTCTACAGAATGCGCAGAAAACGAGGATTTATCCGGCTCGAATCTGTTCCAAGAGGTGCCTTTTAAGGAACTTAGGCAGATCCCTGCTATAGCACAGGCCCCAGAAGTCATAATTCACATTGACTTTTCTACTCACAGAATATTCGTTCTGCACTTGGCGAAGTAGAGTGGAATTTGATATTGCTAGCTGGTTTAAGGATGTATGTTAAATAGTGGTACTTCCCACCGGAGTGCCCCGTAGACAAATGTAAGCCTCAATGCCATCGTAGACCAGCTGCATTGACTTCCAGGAGATGGAAGTCGTGAAGGTTCTTGATGCAGTCAAGATAGAGTCATTCATAATCTTTGATTATATGGTTCTTTAAATCGTTCAGACTCCTCAGACAATGAAAATCCCTAGTCGTCGCCTTCATGTAAAAGGCTTCGCTTCGCAGAATGCTGGATCTTTGAAGCATCTCGCGGAGTTTGAGGTTGCTGTCACCACAACACCTCGAGCTTACTTCTACTTCGCAATCGCAGATCTGGAAACATAGGACGTTCGAGACAAATACGCAAATGTGGTCGCTTTCGCTACGGATCATGCTTGACATCTCACTTATCAAACAAGCCCGAGCCCTTCATCGCTTTATATGGTCTTGGTCACTTGCGAAGTACAACTACGACCGTGGGCACAACATCCAACGCATCTCTGTGTTGATGGTCAGCTGGTAGTATTAGGGGGCTACGCTAGTTTTCCTCGAGATAGACTGCTGCTCTATGTGTTATCATAACTATCCTAGAATATGTTACCGGAATGCTCGTCACATAACCAATCTCATTCGAGAATCTATTCAATGTCCAATATTAATGTCTCCCAAACTGTTGTCTGTATGGCCTCTCGATTGCATTACTGGTTTAACTTTCGCTAGGGGAAAGAAAGTCAAGGGGCTTTGCTATATGTCAATATAGCCGAAGTTGAGAAAGGTCTCAATAGAAACGAAGTGATGGGAACTAGCATGGCGTCCTCAGCTGTATAGGCAACTCGTTGTGCGTAGATTACTCATCAGACTATTCATTTTCACACATGAGGAAACGCACGTAGGATTGTTCCTTATCGTTTCGCCTATAGAGCGATCTGGCCCCTGACCAATATTTACATCACCAAAAACTAGACACCTTTTCCGAAATCAATATGATATTCTTTTGTAGCAGTAGTGTTGCTATGATGATGCTTCATTTTCTCTTCCAAGTTATTGATATTTGTGGATGACAAGATTATGAAGAGAAGCTCTGTGTTGGTCTAGATAATTTTATCACTCTAGAGATGGTCAATTTCTCTGCCTAGCAGTGCCTGCTTCGCCCAGTTCATAATCAGTAAAAAAGCATCGTGCGGTACGGTTGTTGGTATTACAACCATTTCGGGTGCATTAAAATTAATGTTCCTTGGGTCCGTACGGAAACGAGAAGAGCTTGGATGTTTTCAGGCAGCGAATACTACTGTCAACTTGCAATGTGAACATATTCTCCGGTTTTCAAAGTGTTGCATGACTTTCTTCATAAGTGAAGCAAGGTTGACATTTTTTGAAATTCAACAGACAGTGTTCATCTTACTAAACCTACGCTCGGGTTAACCCTGTACATGGTTTCAGTCAATCATTGCAAAACCTACTTCGGTGATCTTCACAAACATATATTTGGTATTCCAACATTACGACACTCAGAAGGAAAATTGCTGAAGGAAATAGTCGAATTATACCACGCAAGGGTTTAGAAATTCGGCCTTCAGTACCACACCGCCAAGTTTTTAGGGCGGAAAAGGATTTTTCCTCGTTACGAAACTGTAAATATCCGAATCAGGGGCGCTACAGCATGCCGGCCGATACTGTGGTGGTGGTTGCGTTTACAGTTTACCGGACTACCGTAATAATGTGATTGTTTCCAGCTAGAGGCTAAAGTTTCCGAGAGGTAGTCGAGATCATAACGTGTTAGCCTTCAATATCGTTCTGGTCAAAGAAACTTGAAACTCGTCCCAGATTCACTGGCTAATGTTCTACTATGTATGCTATTTGGTTCCCTCCGCATAGGGGAAAATATTCATCACAAGACTAGTTTTCTCGATAACCTTGCGTTAGTTGGAAAATGCGAGATTGAAGTACCGTCAGAGTTGCAAAATGTCATTCTCTCTTATTCCGGAACAAACAATAAATGCCAGGACAGAGCAAGCACGTCGTAAAAAAGGGCTCTGCACAGTCTCTCAGTAATTAGTTAAATCTCATCTCGAAAACCTTTTACTTGTCAATTGATGCAATTTTTATTACTTCTACAACTCTGTTGCACCACAACATCACACGCATTTAGCAATTCGAGCGTTTGCTGATCGCCTCTCCATGTTTCCGCAGTGTAATGGAAACTATGTGAAAAAAGTTGTTGCATAAGTAATTTCTGCTGGAAATGACTTGGTACCATCATGTCTCATCACAAATTCTTGATGAGCACATCACTTGAGTTGAAACTTCGCATTGATAGACAAGAGATGTATTAAAGTCTGCAACGAATCACTGGATCAAGTTTCCCAGCTAGTCTTCGGATTTGAAGGTGAGGTTCCGAGACCGTCGTCCCATCACAGTCAGGAAACATCGTTCAGCTTATGTTATTCTTGCATACCGTCCAACCGCACCACCCTCTGATCATTTTCGCTCTGTGCGTGACTATTTTCGAATATCTACCACTCTCTCCGAGAATTTGGATCGCAATGACAGCATTCCAATTCAGTCCTTCAATTCTACTTTCATTTTTCATTTGTAAGCTGCAGAACGACTTCGGATGCTAAACCGAGACTCAGAGAAGTAAAACCGAACGCTTGGTTTTGTTGATGAACAAACGTACACCTATCCTGCCACATCAGCGCATTCTATAAATATAAATTCGTGTTTCTTCATAGTACCCAGCACGGCTTCTTGACGCGTGGCTTCGTTCTAACCAACCAAACTTTTTCTCTGATTCCATTTCTACGTGTAGGTGGTTCGAGAGGCCTTCCTAGTTGGTGGACTACACGAAAGAAAGTGTTTGGAATACGCTGCAGAGCTAAGTGGCATCATACCACTCGCATACTCGCATACTAACAAACCCAAATACTATTCTAGAGAGTGATGCTTGACGCCTTTCGAAAATTTGGAGAGTGTACAAACAGCCATATGTACTTCGGGCATCACACACTGTACAGTACGAGGATAATACCGCGACTTTCAACTTCAGAATTTTAACAAAATTCTGACGCGAATGTTCTGAACTAGTCGGTAAGGCGCTGCCCCCTGCCGAAAAAAGCCGTCCTACGAAGCGGAAGGGAATCTTCACTAGCGGCCTTTGTCATTCCAAGCAACGACGCTCTAATGTTGCACTCTCTTGACTTCGCATTTGACACCTCTACAACGTCGGAGATATTGCTCTTCCGCAATATATTCTGCCACAGATGAACTGTAGAGGCCTTTTTCACACTTTCGTACGTAGAGCAATTTCGGTTATAATGATAGCAATCATTTGTACCGTCGATATTCTTCGACCAGTATGACAGAATTCGTTATGTTTTTGGACTTTTGGGTCGTGTACATATGTAAGAGTCAATATTCATGGCGACAATTAGGGTCGTGCTGTGTGGTGGCAGGGACTGCATTCGGCCCTATCCGATCGAGTACAAATTTCCCTACAATCGCGTTTTGATGATTACCTATATGTGCTACTATCGCAACACCATTTGCTGGTTGCACAATTCTGATATCGGCAATATTCCTAGTCCTTCATGTCCAAACCCAATCTAGTGTCTTTTGAACATTGCATTTTGCCACATATGAGAGCAACTGGCCATCGAGAAAGTGTATGAAATATGTAGTACATATGATGAGTAGGCTAGTTGTGTCACATGTAATATATTTCATCCCCTTGGAACATACCAAGTTGCAAGGTTGCAAACTTCGTTCCACTTAAACTCCGACTGCACAAAAAATCCGTCGAGTTCTTCGGCAGTTTCACTCTGCCCAGATAGAGTGCTCCAAGATCCCAGCGTAGACACCAAGAACAGCTAAAGCAGATGTCTTCTTGACCCAGTAATATTTTGATGAAATTTGACCTTATATAATGCAATTTGGCTTCATATGGGGCCAGCGTATCTTGGACTGTGGATTTTGCCTCATATGAGGTCAGGCATGGCCTCGTATGAGGCTACCTGACCACCCAGAAAGTATGTAAATTGTATAGTACGTATGATGAATATGCTAATTGTTGTACGGGATATTTGCCTCCCCCCATTCTATGATGTCAAAACAAAAGGTAGTGTTCTCCGATGCACTAAAACCCTGGCTGTGCGAAAAGTTCGCTGAGTTTTTCTATAGCCCCACTCTACCCAAATAGAGTACTCAAAGACCTTCAAGGAGATACGAATATTAGCGAAAGTGGACGTCTCCTTGATCCTTTCATATCTCCGCGAAGTTTGACCTCATATGAGGCCAAATTTCCAATAGACGTTAGATGTCCAATAGACTCTAGATGTCCAATACACTAGTTCCAAGCTTTAGATTGAAGTGTGGAAAGTTCTCATAGTTTTAGATATGCGCGTAATTACAGTTAAGGGTATCCCTATTAATTCTTCCACTCTCCAAATCCCCCGGTAGAAATAGTTCGAACGCCAGACTCAGTCCTGGTTGCAATTCTGAGACACAGAAAGAACTGCATTACATCGATAAGTAGCGAGCACTTGTCTGTTGCACGAGGCAGCTAGTACATAGGATGTACTACGGACTGTGGCCGCTTCATCATTCAATGTGGCTAGGCGTTCTAGTATGTACACATTCCGATAGGAATCCTACATAATATATCAAACTGCTTATTCAGCTTAGTAAGAACAAAGATATTGTACATGAGCAGACTTACGAACCATGTGTATTGACCTGAGAGGATGCAACCGTAAAATTTTGTTTATGAACCAGCCTCGGAAATACTGAGGCGTTGGAATTGGACACGCAAAGTTTGCAGCTCACTAATCAACGAATGCTCTTGTATAAATATCGCTTTCGGATGATATAATGTCATACCGAGCAAGGTATGAAGGCGTTGCAGGTTTACCTTCGCGGAAAGACTCCATTTTTCAAGATCTTTCATCACGAAAGGCAGATCCAAATTGTCCAGTGTCTCAGGTCGTTCGATTTTAACTGGAGTAGATCTGCAAGCGCAAACAGCTTTTGATTCGGATTCTAAACTTTGTAACGCTTGTCAAGAGGCGGGTAGGAAAGAAGCCAGAATTACTGTCTCATGGTTCAGGACAGGACTTGAAATCGATACCTGCCCAATTCACACTTTGTTCTTGTTCCAATAAGAAGAAAGATAATGCTCGCTGCAAATGTTTGGTACACTGGTAGTGGAGACTGGCAAAACAGGTATTTTTTTCACGAGAGCAACTCTTTGCCCTGATGATAGATTCGCTGTGAAGAAACACAGCAGCAGAGAGACTTCTCATGACACGTTCTCTTTGCTTTCATAGAAAAAGATGTTAACCAGTACAAAGTGCTTTCACAAGACTTACGTTCTGATAAGCAGTCATACTGCAGCCGGGGGTTAAAGGCGTGATTGGTGGAGCCTTTTTCGAGACACAAGTCATGAATCAAATGAAATTAGATCCTTTGCTTGACAAAAGGGGCTCCCGCCCACTACTTGACAGCAAGAAGTGTGAAGGTCATTTTTCCCCAGCGGAGTTTATATTTGAACGTCAAACTCAACAGTTTTGTTTAGAAAATGAAAGGTCTTGTTCACTTGTTATCCGAGTTCCACGAAGCCCTTGAAGAATTTCCTTCTGCACTGCAGCAAAGCATGGCTGTGCTATTCAAAATTTGAAAGCCTCTCTGTTGCACTAGGGGAATATTATGTCAGACGACACCCGGAATAGGCATTTCAGAAATGGCTCTTAGGAAACTTGTGCAGTACGAAAAGTTCTGGGTTCAGAGACCAGTTAGAAGGGGATTTCTACATTTCTGCCGGTCCATAGCCTCTCGAGTGCAAAGCAACCTTAAGGACATAGTACATTCTGACCAGTGAGCTTGGGCAGCGGTAAGGAACTCTACCAGCTGCATTCTCTCAACCAACGTTTATATGGCTGCTTATAAAGTCATCTCAGAGCTTCGCGATGAAGAAATGAGGTTTGCACGATTCACTGCGATGATGTAAGATAGCAGTGTGGTCGGGTTAAAACTTTATTTTTTGGAAAGTCGAATATCTTTACATCTTTCTGTGTGGTCATCCAGTACGAACTGGAGAAGATTGTGTTTTTGGAACCAGACTAGTTCTATTTTAGAGGATGGCCCAGGGTTTTTGCGAAAGACTTGAACGTTTCCAAGTCTCAGTACATCACCTAACAACTTCCTTGATGGTATCTGAGAGCGTTCTCTCAAACTGTCTACTACACTACTGCATGTCAGCATGGATACCCAAATGAATTGAGGAGCTGACTGGCTGCCATCGAGTATGGCACCAGGGGAGAGATATTATTTAGAAGACATTCATATGTGAATATAACAAAAATCATATCTACATACTTACTGCAGCAGGCTGAGAGGATGTTTCACCATGTCGAATCGATTGTATTTCAAACGAATGACTGGGCTAGTGTCTATTGGTCATTGGATTTTACCTCACATGAGGTCAAGCTTGACCACATACTAGGCCAGCTGACCATCGAGAAACTATGTAAATTATATAATACCTGTCATGAATATGCCAGTTGTTGTACGTGTCATCTACCTCACCCCCTTCTACAATACCAAAACAAAGGGTAGTGTAGGCAATTGCACTAAACCCGACCGAACCAAAAGTTCCCTCAGTTTTTCCCAGGTCCACTCAGCCCGAATTAAATACTCAAAGACCATCAAGTACATGTGAACGGCGAATGGGGAAGTCTCCTTGATTCTTTAATATCTCCGCGACATTTGACCTGATATGTGACCAGTTGTCCAATAGACACTAAAGAAGGTTTCAGAACGCGGTCGGAACTATTGAAATATTGTTGATAGTGTCAGTTGACTTTGTTCGGGGAAAAGTTCTAAGAACGACCGACAACACCCGATTACATCGAAATCGTACTTGGAGCAAAGTCTAGTTAAAATATCCCGTGGGAAACGATTTGGGTGCAGTATCGGCTCATACGGAGAGGAACTGTAAAAAGCTTCGGTTGCGAAGTTGCTGAGTTCGGGAGACCCGCAACTGGCCGAGTATAATCTTGAGCGCCTCTAGCACCTTCTTTCTTGAACCTCTCACCAGGCAGCCGGATAGGTGACTAAGGTTACTTGATCAGCGCGCTTGACTTAAAGGCGCGGGTATAGCCGTGGGAATAAATCGCCTAGGATAGAACTCGGACCAATAGAATCCTTCAGCAGGTTACGATACCACGAGGTACTGGTCACTGGCACCGGGCGTCGCCTCCTGCTTTCTCATGGTGTCTATGTACTAGATTGGAAGCCGAAATCTTTGCTTGAGTCGCGCTCACTTCTTCACACCATCTAATTTCCTTCATGTACATCTGGCCGAAAGGGGGCAATTTGTATCCACTTCCAATGTAACTAGGAAGCTTGAAGGGAGATTAACATATCGCAAAAACAGCCCAGGAGTAGCTCAAAATAAGTTATACGGCCAGTGCCACTGCAGGCTATCCGACATGAGTTACTTGCGACAGGTAGAGCTGATGTATAGTTTATAATAGCTGGCAGTGTACCAGTCACACATCTCGCAGAACTCTCGACGTTTCGAGAAACTTCAGGGTCTATTAAAGCTTGTGCTGCTGACCTCCAGTTCGTTATTTTGAGTTAGATTGTGCATAATTAAAGTATCCTTGGACATTGTTTTCGCGCGCGTTAGCTATATGCGCGTTATTCGTACGTTTGGGTGGCTACAACATTACCAGCATAGCGAACTGTTCTTGTCTGCTACTTACAACAGAACAAACCAGTGTCCAATGAGCTGTTTATTTAGGCGACGCACGAGTATCTGCCAATTCCCGTTTTCTCATCCTCTCTAGCTCCCTAACCCTTTAAAAAATATCCAGTTCGAATTCGATATCTCTCGAACCCCATAAATCTAATCCATTGACACCACAAAGCAATGATTAGAGTTGCATCTCTCTGAGGTTGCTTCAATTCCAAGAGAGGGGTTCAATGAGCACGATAATGTAGCATTATTACGAAAAGAAATACAGGATAGTGGGTCTTGTCTAAAACGTATGTTCAGCCCAGGGAACCAAACTCGGCAATACATGATGGACGTACAGATGTTAGGGAAGTCATCCCTTCGCGATCCAATGCCATCATAATGGGTATTGGGCTATACCGCGATCACCGTCCCAAATCTAGCTTCGTACTGCGTGGTGTCTGGTGTTCACAGTGACCCCATGTGGAGCAGAAAGTCATGAAAATAGTTATGTACTCTCGAGCAACCCGGCGTGCTCACTTGGTGTGTTTCTACTTTCTTTCCTGGATCAAAGGCTGAAGAAATCAGAATTCTAAACTACACCGGCATGGAAACTATCTGTGACAAATTAAGATCTACTTTATATCAGGTCCGATTTCCTTTTCGGTGGAACTAGAACCATGAATACAACCAGAAACGTAGATATATCGATTGGCTACGAACGCTGAGGAATAAACACCAGTATCGACCCTCTTGTATTCCATTCTTGGTGGCATAAGAAATGGCCTTCGTCATCTTTTATTTGCTGCAAGTGAGGCCTTTGGACTTGAGGCCACCAAAACCCCACTCGTTTGCGACTAAGGTTTCTGGTGAGAGTTTTTGCGCTTCACGAATTCTCTTCTGCGCACTTTACAGGTTCAAGGGTGGTTCCGTGCCCAAACTATTGGTCGGCGCTTGTCTTGAGAGAAGAAGGCTTACGGTGGCATTCGCTGGAGAACTGCTCCATACCGGAATGACGAAAGTATACGACGTCTATGGAGATGTTCGAAATCGTCGCCACCGGAATCTTTTTGTTGGCAAAGTGGACTTCACCTACCTCCGAAGCGAGTTTCTGACGAAACGGAGATATTTTTATTGCGGATGTCTGACCGAGTAGTAGGCGATCTGGGGTCATAAACCTTGGAATGGAGTTTGCGATTTAGTTTTAGAAGTTGGAAAGCGTGAATACTGAGATGATGGTTAATGAATCGCATTATGGGAACGTCGAAAACTAGGTGTCTGTGGAAGGCGAGGAACGAAAATCTAGTTGTCGGACTGTCTGAAGATTTCAGAGGTGCAACAGCACCATGCCATGCTATGAGGTATAGGAAGCTGGCACTTTCGAGCCAGGCAATGGGTGACAGGCAAGCTTACGTTCAAAAAGAAGAAGACGAAGTAGCCCAGTCTATATGGTTTAAGTCAACATTCGTGTGAGGCGAGTTGAGTTGCACCCTCAAGCTCATCGCCGGTTATTGCGTCTCAGCAGCTACACGGCCGTTCCTTGCTCTACGTACAATTTGCGATGCGCGGACGTCGTGGATGGAGGCACCTGGCACAATATGCCATGACCAAAGTCGTCATACTTTCACGGCTGAGCCTCAGACGGGGTGGCAGGTATACGCGTTGTGTGCTGTGGAGTCCATCTTTCTCGAAGACGTAATGTGTAGACGTACATGTATATATTTCCTTGTGGCTGCCCGGTGTAGGTCTAGCAAGGTCTTAGTGTTGGGGTGTACGGATCTGTGTATGCATTTCTGAAATGTGACGTGCTCAAATCTAAACCAGTACGAAATCCGGGCCGAGCCCGTTCTGTATCGGGTATAGGCTTTGGGTATTGTTTCAAGCAGTAGGTGACCCTAGTGTGAAAACCGAGATATACGTCATGGATCTGGTCTCATTCGGCCCTGCTTACGAAACATTTTATGCCGTCAAGATGTTAAGCAGTACATGTACGTGTGCCGCCGAGTAGTGTAACCGACCTGAGACGCACTGATAATGTGGCGTGATGGACTCAGTGGTTTCTGGGCAAGCGGAAGGGGGATTTATCAACGTCGGGCGTAGCTCTGTAGCAAGTAGGTCGGGTTTCTATGGAGATCTACGGGAAAATCAACTAGACGCTTCGATAGTTCCCGTAGTGAGAGCTACGAGGTGGCGCACACCGGTCAACAGTCTAGATATAATAGAGCTGCTGAGGTGCCACATCCGGCTTGCCGCTGGGACACTTCCAGCCGACGGTGCGATTCGTGTAATTGGTTGTGCGCGTCGAGGCGAGTGTAGTTTTGGAGTTACTCTGCGGAGGAAAGGCTGCAAGTTCCTAGATCGTACACAGCCCACTAAAGAGGGGAAACGGGGATGCTCGACTAGTTCCGGAAACGGACGACAAGCTTTGGTTTAAGTAGGGCGCCGGTTTTCGGTGTGTTTTGTCGCTGGTGACGACAACGGTCAGACCAGACCCAGGCTGAACTGCCTGTGCATGGTGCAATGAAGGGAATGAATCGATGTCCAGATCTGGTTCTGAATATCTAGAGAACGAGTGAGAGTTGCTGGAAAATACTTCTCGTCCAAAACTGGTTCCTCGGATCTCGCAGTTCCATGTATGACCCTCATAGCGATGCGGCGATCTGGGCATGGTGCGCCATCTATTTGGTGACCATATCGATAGTTTTCGTGTGTGATAGCTCGCAAATGGGTACACGGGCGTGCGAACGCGTGCCATGACGTTCGGACGGCGTCCTTTGCTTGGCGTGGTGTTTCAGTAGGTGTCGAAGGTTCTTTTCGAATGGCATGTCGTGAGAAGTAGGGATGCGTGTGAAATATTCCATCGTCCTGCGTCGCACTAGTACGATTGAGCTACCGGGATCGCAAAAACTTCATGAGGGTAGAACCCTGGCCTTCTGCCGTACTCGCTCCGACACCAACTCGGCCGACTAATGCTTAAAACCCCGTGCTGCACTAAATCTAGCCCACGGAAGGGATCGAGGTACCTGCTTTACAGATTAGAACAATTTTGATGCCAGTTGAAGGTGTGCTAGCGCGGTTCATTGTGTTCGGTCGATGTGCTCTGAAACTGAGAAAATCACGATGGCCCGTCTCCAGGTATCGGACGCGGTGTTGCAGTGCGATATACGTGGACCCGGCCAGCTTTCTTACTAACCACGGTACTCAAGTAATTCATGAATTGTGCAGGTGATTTGGACTGGTTCTTTCCCATGCGCAGATGTTTGCAGCGCGTGTACACGTAACGAATTTTGTCGGGAGTGTCGGAATAACGTGAGAACAACCCCAAATGGTTCTGTAATCTTCAGCGTGAGACGCCCTCCGGGGGAGCAGTAAGCTTCTAACTTTATCACTGCAGTGTAATGAAGTCTTTATGACAATGTTTGACCGAAGCTGAAACGTGCAATGAGATTAGCAACGATAGCTGCCAGGGATTATCCACGCCGTTCCAGAGACACACTTATATCGGCATTTAGCAGGTTACCTGATTGTAAATGTAGGGTACGAGCGTCCTCCATATAAGGAGGACTCGCCGCGATGAAGATCATTCGACAAGGTAGTGATATTTAAATGGAGAAAGAACCATGTGATCAGGTACGGCGCCGATAACCCTTCTTCAAGACGGTCTCGATACACATTCTGTTAAGCGCATCTGCTCAGCTCCACATGAACACCGAACGACCTAGCCTATCATTCCGACATGATTTTGATGCCGCTAGTCAGCCGAGAGAAGCCTTGCAGCTGAAATTCACAAAATTTTATATGAAAGCTCCAGAGGAGCGTCGCGGGCTATTGCTTGCACTGGGGGCCAGGCGATGGCGCTTTTTGCGTACTGCTAGTGACCTGCCATGCGGGAGAACCTCCAAGAGGTCTGGAATCCAGTCTAAATAACTATCATACAGCATTCCTAGCGAGGTTTGTTGTCTAATGGCGGGTGGACTAATTAATTCGGACAATTTGGACTCGGGAAGTAGGTTTTCTAAGCCAGTCTACTCGACCTTGTAACGTCTTGGTATACTACTTCCATTTCGTGGACGGCAGAGCCTCCCAATAGCAATACCGCACTCTTTTTCGTTACGTGCTGAGTGTGTCGGCCAATGTGTAGTTAGGAATTGTGCTACTAGCCTACTGGGGCATCTTGTGTGTACTGCGAAGTTTGGGGAGGGACAAAGGTTGACGAACAGGGTTCGGTCGATGTAACTGCTGTGCTGAGACCAACAAAAGAATAACAGTGGACAACCACGCATACCTGAACAACTACACATTTCCTAACTAGGGAAAGTCCTCCTGCTGCGGCTCGTAGCCATCTACAATAGTCGTATCGTTCTGAAAATCCGTCCCGATAAGCTTCGAGAGAGTGAGTGATCGAACGATCGCACTGAGTTGCTGCAAACTCGGCTCGCGCAGGAAGCGATGCAAGTTCTTTGGGCAGCTTTGGTTGCTCACGGAACAGATCAAGAGGATTGAGTTGGAGTGCTTTCCGCTCCTCGTCGGTCTCGCCCACAATTCCAGGACTTCCGTACATTCAAGAAGTGGGTTTTACGTCCATCACCGCCCGGATGAGCTCGGAGGCTGACACGGTATTAGTTGTCGCCTTACGCTAGAACACCGCTGCTCATCTTCTGTTGGAGACCGTGCACTTCGTGCGTTTTGCGCTGCAGTCAATACTACCTGATGGGTACACTGCAAAATCAGAGGAAATGACCATAAAGTAGACTCGTCTACGGCTTTACACAAGATACGGATGTGATCGAAAAATTAGTATCTGCTTCCCGCCTGAGTCCAAATCCGCGTTATTTAATCGGTGTGGTTGGCTCCCCTAAATGACCACGGACGGTACGTCCGTGGAGGTAGGACACTCTTACGTGATTTGTGCGCATTTGGATGAAGTGTCCAGAAAGAGGAGAGGGGGATGAAGAAAACCAGATTCTAGATGTCGGCCTCATGCTTTGTTCAAAGAGTGACCTTTTACAAGCGCGAACGTGGCGTCTTATCGAGTTTAGTACGTATGACAGTTGTTGGAAATAGGGGGGTAACACTGCTACTGGTGTGCGGCGGACTCACTTCGCTATCTCCTTCGTCTCAGGACAGTGGGCGGTCGCAAATGCTACAAATTTCACCTAAATCCAGGAAACGGAGGCGCAGAGATGAGGGCTAGTGTGCCGCGGGTTACTTAGCTGGTTCATTGCTATTGAAAGACGCTAGATATCGCAATATACATGAAAGCGCTCAGCTATAATCTCCGCTCTATCGGTTTTGAACTAGATCGCTTCCGCAAATCTGGCTGACAGGTCCGTGATGGAATGGGAAATTCAGTAGTCCGATACGATCCGTGCGAGTGACCCAAGCACAAGGGGAGACGTATTCAGCGAACGGATGATTACGTCTGTGTTTCTGGAAATGGATCCGGACGCCTACCGGATGTAGGAGCCTAGTAAACCTTCCACCGGTACTGCATATTTGGGAATGCCATGGAATGCTGACTCTCGTGGCATTTCAAAACGTTGAATACGTGTAGTACAGCGGTTTTCCGCATGGATGCTGACTTCCAACGAAGAATGTTTTGGACTGCCGTGTCCAGTGAACGCCCGCATCCCCTACTCGCAGTTCATTTCCTAGTAAAATATACAGCTCGTACTGCTAATTGTGCAGTACAGTGTGGTTCCGCATCTCACCCTACGTACCTCAATTTCATATGGTCACTTATAGCCTGCCTCATGTCGAGAAGCTTACCTTGGACCTTTCATACTCCTAATTGCCTTCCATCGGGTTTCGCACCACTGCAGTGAAGAACGCCAGACGCAATACGCGCCCTCCATGGCTCTACGAAACCGAGTATTATGTTCGGGGCTGCTCGGCTGCGCAGGCTCACCCAGAATCTTGCCGACGATTTACCGCAAGACTTGGTTTGTAAAACTCTGCGCTGATTTCTCGGACAGTGTTATAAACAGAGTGGAACGCAAACAAGGGGTAATGTATAAGCCACGTAACACGTGGCACGTTACACGAGTGCTGTTGGACGGCGTCACTATATTGCGTGCCGAACATTAGACGTTTGTCTGTATCGCGGGGCTCAAACGTAATGGTTCTGTCGTCCGCATTGTGTTCGTGTAGGAGAGCCTGCTTTGTGCATTGGCCCGTCACTGGTTAACAGTGCGCGCACGATTTTGAACATCGGGCACCGCGTGGTTTGCGCCGAAGTGTTGCCATTTGCATTGGAAGGCTGAGGTCTACACACGAGTCGGCATCCATTCATACGGTACAACTTTCTTCCTACGCTGTACGGCCACCTACCATTAGAAGCATGTCGAAAGTACAGACGCCACCGCTTCACTCCATCCTTTCCGTAGCCGTGCTACAGTTGACCCGTGCAGAACGGGAGGCACACACATCTTGTGCCGAACACGTCTTACAAGTGTCACACAAAGCGCAAAAACAAACTGAACCTCGAGTTGACGTCAGAGAGAGATTATAAACGTGTATTTAGTGCGGTTGAAAAGTCAGTAATTGTTAAGATCGGTGGGGTGTCACTATTGAAAGGGGCTGAGATCTGCACATGTGAAAAGACATGTGCAGATAGATGTTATTTTTCAGGTTAACGTTCGTGTATCCATCTGCTCATGTGTTTTCACACGTGTAGATTTCAGTCACTGTCACTAATGACACTCCCCTAGTCTAAATTTTGAATACTTCCCAGACCTCGTGCTCCTGCTACAGCCGCCCCAAAATCGTGCACCTTTCTGAGGGACCTTTCTTGCGGCTGAGCCTTAGTCTTTCTCAGCCGCTATAATGTGGGCTGCCCGCCGGAACTGATTTTCAAACTGGCATATAGTGTTTAAGTTTGTTCCACTTCACGCTATTCAGCCACTTCTTCGTGTAGCTACCTAATCTTTGTCAGTACTTGTCGGAACTGCAAGCAAATCCTCGGGGTCATTGGAGTCAAAAACATCATCTCTAGGACTCACTTCCGCTACTGTACTACTCCCGTCTGCTTCGGAGTTCGCAAACCCAAGCATGTCTGCGTCGTCCCCACCGCCCGACTCTCCGCCTCTTTTCTTATTCCTACAAGCAGCATGGGCTAACTCACTTGCCGGGACCTGCGGTGGCCCTCTCAGTGGGGAGAATACCCGGTCGGGCCTACCTTTCCCTTCCGGCATACATGACAGATGATACCGTACCGTCGAGTCATCCGCGATGCGGTCCTCAGACCCAGCCCCGGCGTGTGTGAGATGCCCTTCCGCAAAAAAAACAGATTTGGGCGTCACAATGATTTGTTTCATCTTGAAAAAATCCGCCGCCGCCACCTGCTCGCTCTCCTGCCCGTCTGCGAACGCGTGTGAATAATCACATAACCACAACGGGAAGCCCAGTGCCCCGCTCACGACTGTAAAAAAGCCCAGCGTCACCGCTTTCAATATCGCGTCAAAGTCATTGTGCGAGGCTTGACACGGTCAGTCTTTCCCAGTAACCAAAAACCGCTCTCCCGAATTAGGTAAGAACAGCTTCCTGCCAGACTTCTTCGTCAAACCTGCGTAGGTGGCAAGCTGATCAACCCATACGTCCAGCTGCGCACACCATCGCGAAGCCTACAGCCAGTCCCGCCTCGATTCGCCGGCTTTCATCACCAGGCTCCGTGTACTGGAGTATGGAGTAGCTGGCGATTCGCAGCTCCCGGTTTGCTGCGTCCCCCTCGTCTTCCCCATTGTTCAGAATCGGGTTCCTCCAGGTCTCATTCGGCCCCTGTCCCAGGGCATTCTCCGCGTTGAGTGTGCTCGCAACGAACGAAAACAAGTTTTCAACGGGAGAAAGCTTCCACTTTGGCGTCAACATCAGGAGCTCGTGGCTTCCGCGCCGAATGCCGCTGCAGTCAGCGAAATTCTTAAGGCACATGTATCCAAGGTGCTAAAGCTCACCTTGTCGCTTCAGAAAGCAGATATATTCTTTTCCACAATCCTCACGCCCGGCTGCTGCATTCCTCCAGAAGCGGGTCTGAGGCCGGTTAGGTTTCGACATGTGCGGACCAAAATCGATACCATCACGTTTGGTAGAATACACGTAGCTTTCCATGAAGAACTGTAACCGATGCATGGCTACGACGTCTGTGATGGTGAGGTATAAGTGCGCCTGGTACTCAATTGGTACGTGGATGGAAAGCAGCCGGAGCATGGGATGCGGGTCTTTCGCCACCCACACCTTCAACTTCTCTTCTTCCGGATCTGGCGTGCTGACGTATGCCAGATTTTCCCAAGCGTCGGGTGTTTTATTACACACCACGGTCTCGTCCATAGTGCGGACAGGCAGCTGGTTCGGAACCTTGTCGCCGAACTTCATCAGGGCACTTTCACATTGGCCCGTGTTCTCCCGAGCTGCCTTGGACTTCTCAGCCTTCTATGCGACCTCTGGTCTCGACCGCCCCATTGCCGTTCTGACTCAACCAGACTTCACCGTCTGCACAACCCTCACAAGCCGAGGCGTTGACCATGACGAGGGTGCAGCCGTTCTCTTCCTGGCAAGCGCTTTTGTGGTGGGCGTCGTTGCTGCGGTCTGCGGTACAGCGACTGCGAGCTCGAGTGCAGTCGAGTGGGAAGCAGGAGCACACGAAGTAGAGCTGCGCGTACAAGGCCCAGCAGCTGGGGTCGTTACACCACCCGGGGCGGTGTGCTTCCGGGGCCCGGGATCGAAGTGCTCAGTTACCTTGTTTGCGGGGCGCGTAGCGCAGGCCTTGTTGCGGTCATCCAGATCTTCTGGAGAGTCGTCCTATCTATTGGAGAACAGGCGCATCTGGTTCAGTTAGAGCTCTTTGCAGGATCTTTTGAGGAGTTTCGATTGCGAAATCTGAGTCCCCAGAAAGTCCTCACAGCTCAGGCCCTTCACCTTGCCATACTTCTCGAACAAGTCTAAGAAAACTTGGAACAGCTGGCGTGTGCACTCGTAGAACGGTTCATATCTGGTGCCTCCGACACCTTCCATGTTGTTGGTGAACCGCGACGCAGAAATCATGAACAGAGGGACGACTCGAGGTCTCTCTGACGAAAGGTGCAGGTCATCAAGGTGAGTGATGGTAGGCTGCGTCGAGGCCAAGGTGTCGAAGGTCACGTCGTTCAGTACTTTCAAGAGGCCTGAGTCTGGGAGGAAAATCTGAGCGACGCGTACGTAGCGACGGTAGGCAGACAGAACCGGTGCTGGCAGCAGAGTGGCCTTCGTCCTTGCTTTCCCAGTTTCCCTCTGACTCCACGCCAGTGCGTCCGTGTCGTTCTCCACTGCGAGAGCCTCCATGAAGTGGATGACGCTAATGGGGCAGTGGAAGGACAACATTTCGATGCGAACCAGTCCAGCGGACGTGTTCTGCCGGGACTCGTCGGAGATGGTTTCCGTACTCATCATGTCCCGTCCATCCTTTCGGTGCACAACGCACACGCCGGACCGCTTCCGAGCTCATGCCGTGCGGTCCTTTTAATCTTTCAGGCTAAGGACAGCTTGGCGGCGATGAAGGCCATCCACCATAGCACACTCCACACCTCCGCGCAACACCGTGACGTCCTCGATGGTCTCGTCAGCGATACCCGGTAGTGAGGTACTGTCGCCCCGTCGCATTTTCACCTACATGACGCCAAGGTCGCACTTCTAGCCGCGCTCCACCATGCTGGCATATAGGCCGTGAATAGAGGCGCCCGTGCTGTCGCGAAGAGTGTGCTGCGGCTCTATGGTCTGCGCAATATAAACGTACACCTCCGTGGACTCGTAGTCGGCCTTTCAGAAAGTTCGACACGTCATGGGCTACTCGTCGACCTCCGCCGCAAGTACATCGGGGTACGCACTGTTGGAAGTCTGTGTTGGTGGAGAGAAGTCGGACGAAGGTCGCGCGGGGCCTGAGGCATCCCGACACAGGCGTTTGCACAGGGGTGGCTCCGCTGGAGAGTGTTGCACGCCCGCTTCAGCCCGAAATTCCTCCCCCATCCCAGCAGGCTCCGATTCCGGATGCGATAGACCCCCGGCTGCGGCTCCTTGGCTGACGTAAGCGAGTTGCGGGAGGAGGTCGTCATGTGAAGTTTGCCGGTTATTTCGGAAGTACACCATTTGCGAGAAAGGATCAACAATGGGAATGAAGCAGTATGGATTTCATTATGGTAAGGAGGAGACGACGAGAAAGTATCCGCGTACGCGAGAAGGTGGACGGGTGACGGTGGAGACTGGAAAAACTGCGAGAAGGCAGTAATAGCGCGGGGGGGGTCGGTACACGAGGGCCACTGGAGGCTGACCGGGCACAGCTGGCGGAAGTCATCGTCGCACATACAAAAAAACCTTTCTGAGCACGCCGCAGTAGCAGGGTGCCACGTTTGAGCAACATCCGAATTTCCGGGACGGAGAGGGTGTCACTAGTGACAGGAGTTGAGATCTGCGCATGTGAAAATATAGCGGCAGCTGGACGTTATTTTTCATACTAAATTTCGCACATCTATCTGCCCATGTGTTTTCACATGAGCAGACCCAAACCCCCATCATTAGTGACACCTCCCCGCCCCCTCAATAATCTACTTGTTTGTCCAGGTTTCGTGAAGGGGGCGCCGCTGTTCGTAACTGCTGTTACGCAAGAGAAACGTGAGCGTGTTTGAGCATTTCGTGTCTCTGACTGCCGTCCTCCCTGTCCGCAATACAAATGGCACAAATCTGCTCCCATAGCACGACACCCCACACCATCGTGATACCGATATATCGACGCGGCCTCCACTGCTTTCCTTGTGTGCTCCTCTTCTCTCCTCCCTATAGATCTATCCATGTGCTCTTCCTTGCTTCGCTTGCAACGCTCTGCACCTCCCTTCCTCCACCCCGACCATTCCTGGACTTCTTTCCCTCTTTCGCTCCTCACCGTACTGTAACCGTGCGGCCGACTGAACTCCGCCAGCCCGGGACAGCTGACGTGTCCCTACCTACCCTCATCGCCGTTCTCTCCTCATTCGCGGTGAACGCGAAGTTTGACCTCATGAGGTCCCGCAGGACGGCCTTCCTGCACTTTGTCATCGCAGCAGACGACAAGGCCTCAATGACGATCAAGGAAATTGCCCCAGTGAAAAGCAAGCAGCGCAAGCCTGTCAACGAGCTCCACACCTGCATTGAGAGCGACGACCCGGTCTCTCGCGAGCTGAACAGCGAGGAGATGAAGGAGATAGTGCGCGCAGCGCTGTCGATGGTGTTGCTCACCAGAACAGGCAAGAGGATTTGGGAGGTCACGGATGCTGCCCTGAGACAGGAGAGACATAGCGTGTCCCTTATTGCTGGCATTAAGTTCATTCCCTCTAGGATCAGCAAGGTTCGCGAAGTAGTTCTGCCAGGATACCTCTCTGTTCACCGCCCCGGAACCTTCCTGGTTCTCATGTTCTTCCACTCAATGAACGTGTGCCACTCGAGGCACGGCAGTAAATGTGTCTTCGCTTTTGAAAAGATAAATCAAAGAGGAAGTTGTCTCGCGTCTGCTTTGCCGCTGCTAACTTGGGCGTGAACGAAGCT
>JAUKWC010068383.1:0-34701 GCA_032356245.1 Endocladia muricata
TCCCCCATTCGCACCCCCAGCGTTACTCAGAAAACGTCTACCCGGTCAAACCCCATACCACCCCCTGTCCCTGTCATGTTTACGGGCCCTTGTTTAGAAACGAAGCAGTGCCCTGCACGATCGTCCCCAGCATGAGCACGCCCAACACTGGTTGTATGAACGGCTGCCACAGCGCCAACCATGCATCCAGTAGAACGTCATTCTTGCCCACAAAATGCGGCACCAGGGCCACCGCGAGCCAGGCCAGCAGAGCCACCACCAGGAAAAAGTCTGCCAGCAGCAGCGCATCGATTGCCGACTTCAACGCGCTCAACGTGGCGTTGGGGGGAGGTTGTGCGGGGAGGTTGCGACGGTCTTTAAACGACTTGAGGTCGCGGCGTAGCATGTCCTCCGGCGTTGGAGGCGGCGGTGGGGACTGCGACATGCGGGCGGCAATAGGAGATTGTGAGAGTTTTTTAGAGGGGGGGGGGTAAGGGGCGGAGAGGGAGTGGGAGAGGGAGTGGGAGAGGGAGGGGGAGGAATGCCCTAGCCTGAGGAGCGTTGGAGCGCAGAAGGCCCCTTGAGAACGGAGATACATTGGAGGGAGGAGGGGGGATGTGGCTCGGCAGAG
This sequence comes from Endocladia muricata, assembly GCA_032356245.1. Classification (NCBI taxonomy): domain Eukaryota; phylum Rhodophyta; class Florideophyceae; order Gigartinales; family Endocladiaceae; genus Endocladia; species Endocladia muricata. Next base: position 611 of record JAUKWC010068383.1, read on the forward strand.
CGGTTTGCGCTCCCAACGCGTACACTTTGGTCCTGTCGTTGATGTGAGTACAAGCATTGGCTTGGAACTGGTAAAGTGCAGAGCGAGGGGAAGTTGTTGAAGGAGACACTTGCGTAGTTGTCGCATGGAAAAGAGAGGTCGGCTCAGGAAGGTCGTGTGTGGCGTGGATTTGAGGTCAGGTCGAAATCTCCGAAACTATTTACAAATTATACTGTACTGTATCACCATACAATCCGCCCCTCCACTATTTTACAATCTGCCATGAACCATTTTCATTGCACGTGCACGTCGACTTCACAGTTCACTCTGTGGTTTGCAGCCCAAACCTTCTTGGACCTACGGATCCAGGATCACCGGTAACGTGTACCACGGGGGTACTTTGCCCACAGCAGGCAATCGGCATGGTCCACCGCAATGCTCCATCAGCCGCACAGAGCATCGGCAAATTAAGTTAAACTGCTATTCCCCTCGCAAACCCGCGCACTTCCCTCATGTATACATCCCTATTCCGCATCAACCTCCCATCGCACTACTCTGCATCCCGCGCCATCCGCTGTTGCACCGTCCTACGGATACACTCCATTGAGTACCCGGTCTTGTAAGTCTCCCATAAATGCTCTGATACCACCATTCTCCTCATTTCCCGGCACGTCGCCCCAATCCCCAGCACCGCATCCCGTGGCGACAGCATCCTCAAAATCCGCATCACTACATCCTCTGGCACTTTCCCCCATACCCCCGTCACCTCTCCGCCCTCACCCCCTTGTGCACACCTCCTCGCGTACGGTGTCTCACAAATCTTCTCATACACCCACTTCGCCTGCACGACAAACACAGTAAAGTCGATGCCCATCCCCATTGCCTGGAACAACGGGCTGTCCCCCCTGGCATTCTCCTGATAGATACAACCCCCATGTACCAACAGCGCATTCACCACTGGCACAACCGACCCTAACGTCCGCGACCGCCGCCCTCTCTGCAGCAACCCATCCGTCGGCCCCAACTCCCTCAGCGAAGTGACCAGGTCGTGCATCGGCGTGCGCCCATCTAGGTCGGCCGCATTCACGTCCGCGCCCGCGCGCGTAAGCATAAAGATAAGCTTGACCACGCGCATTGGCGATAGATGCGACGGGATTGCAGAGCATATGTGCAGCGGTGTTTTGCCGCGCGCATCGACGGAGCGGGCAAGGGCGGCGTGGAGGTTGAGGAGCTTTTCGTAGACGGCTTCACTGCAGCAGGCAAGAGCGGTGTGTAGGGGGTTGCACGAGGGCAAGACAACGTCGGGGTGGGAGAGAAGCCAAAGGATGATGAGGTTCATGGCGGCGAGACGCTCGCGAAAGGTGAGATTGCCGCGATCGGGAACGGAGATGCCCGTGCGTTTGCAATGGTCGATGAGGGCTATCCAGGTGCGGCAGTTGTTGAGGGCATAGTCGACAACGGAGAGGTGCTCGCCCGGGGCGGCGGTGGAGGCGGCGAGAGCGGTGCGTGGCCGGCTGGTGGCGTGAAGGAGGGCAGAGCTGCCTGTGACGGCGCGGCGGACGTTGTCGAAACGGGCATAGTCGAGGGCTTCGAAGAGTGTATCGGAGGGGGTGGAGCCGGGTCTTGTCGGGGGGGCCAGACGGATGGGGAAGATGGAAGGTCCATGAGAGTGGCGGTGCGAGGAGCGCCAGGAATGCCACGGGGCGGCGGTGCCGTCGTAGTAGACAGGAGCGGTTCTTCGAGACATTACGGAGGCGGAAGCATGCAGAGCTGGGTGCAACGGAGGAAAGGGGAAGAGGGAAGAGGGAAGTGAAGAGGTTGCAAGTTATGAGAATGGGTAGGAGGGTGAAAGGAGCGTTGGTGCCACGGAATGCAGAGAACGAAGGGCAAGGGAACCCAAACGAAACGAAACAAGGACAGGGGCCTGTGGTAATTGAGAAAATGAGAGACGTGAGAGTTTTTTGAGGTTGTGGCCGACAAAGAGAGCAAAATGGTCAACGTTGTGGTAGAGAGCGGCGTCTTTTTGGAAAAGATTTGCCGATTCTCAACGTTGCATGCATTTTTGCTTCGTCCGAATGTCCTTGAGCGTATGATGCCACGCAATATCTCGCGTAAATATCTCGTGGCCCCTCTTCTCGTGTTTGTATCACTCGAGCCCTCATTGGCCCGCTCTAAACATGGAGCCTCGTCAGCCAGCGGTTTGTTGACCAACTGTTTGCAATTTACTTGAATACGATTGGGCAAACCCAGTCTCACGGACACACGTTTTGGCATGACACTCCCAACCTTACACAGATATCCTTGCCTCCACGACACACAACACATCCACGTGGTGAGTCGATCCCCCAAGGCACTCATAATCGTACCTATCGGAATGGAGGTTTTGCAGCAGCCATCACACTGCGGCTCAAATCATCTCTTTTTTTGACGATCCACCCATGGTCATATCGCAAACACATGTGCTGGTCTGTTCTTTCGGCAAACCCTTGGAATTGTTCCCAGGTGGCGAGCACCCGCATCCACGCCTCTTTTGCGATAGGCATACTCTCTTTCCAAGCAAATCCGAGCAAGTAGAGCAAGCCAATGTCAGGATGTAGAAGTGCTGATCTGCTGGGCTTCTGCAGGAGACCGACATCGCGCGTCTCTGGATTTTCCCAGCAGGAGGCTATGGGCTCTATACCGGCATCCCTGATAACAATAGCAAATGTAGTAGAATCTCTCCCTCATGGACACACCCATTACACAAACGTTCTTGGTCTTGACAGGGTACAAGTACAACCGGACCGACAAACTTTTGAAAAAAAATTCAATCGGTCGATTGCACCCAAAGAATCGATTGACATTCTCGTTGAATAGAAATTTCATTCGAGGAGAACGTTAGTGACTATAGCAACATCACAATCTTTGATTGGCACAGCCTCCAAAAGGTATTGAAAGCAGTGTATGGATACTTAAAACAGTCATTTTTACTCTCGATCACCAGCAGTATTTCTAGTCATCTCTCTCTTGACTCAATAGTTGCCTTGGATAAGGTGCCTCCCCGTCCGTCCCCCTTTCCTCAAAAAAAATCTACTTTACACCGCCTACTACAGATACAGATCTTCGCCGTAGTTAGAGCCGCCCCTTAGGCCGTAATTAAATGTGATAAAAACTTCTCGATGAACATAGAATGTATACAAAATAGAATTTGTCAGTTCGTTGAGTCAACAAGACTTTCCGACTAATACGAATGTCCGTAGGAACCAGTCCCACTTCCGCGACAATAGGCACATCTCAGCTTTTTGGTTCCTGAGCATGCACTGCACTGCACAGGTACTTTGTTTGGGGCTTCCATAAACTGCGGACCCTCTCCATTTTGCATCCTTTCAATGTCCTGTGAAATCTGTTCCCAAGACTTGTTCACAAATTCTTCACGAACACCTTTTCCATCGCACCAGCTGCATTTTCTCTGCTTCGTCCCATTACACCAAATGCACTCGCATTGTCCAGTTCTTCCATCTCGCGGTTGCATTTCGCGATTAAGCATCTTTTCAAATGCTGCTCGCGATTGCTCGAGCGAGTTGTCATCCCCATTGTTGCTCGGTCGGTCTGGGGTGCTTGCTGTTGCACGAATTGGGGAGCTGCGGTTGTTCCTAATTCCTAGGCCATTGACGCAGCGGCTCTTCACTGGGTTCAAATGAGTCGGCAGGCCACTAACAAAGGCGTTGTCGTCCATGTTCAACCGTGTTATTACAAACGAGGAAGCAGGGAACGGTATAATTAATGCGTCGAAGGAGACGGAAGAGTCCGGCGTAAGGATCAGACAAATGCCCGCCAGAAGGGTGAAGGCAAAGTGGACAAAGGGGTTAAATAGGACTGAAGCACGCAAGAAGAGGGGTGGAAGCTCTGGTCATTACGCACATTGGGACACAGGAGCGCCATACATGCGCCGCCGAGAAGGGCGGGCTATTAGGGTGAACCGTTGACAGACACAAATTGTCCCGGGCAACGGTGAAAGCCACTCTGAAAGTATGGCGAGGTGGCGCTTTGAGGGATTTGTGCGTGCCCATGGCGGCGGCGTATCGCGGAGGCGAAATGGACGTTGAGTTAAGCAAATCTATTGGGTAATCGTTTTGGTAGGACTTGTCTCCTGCAATATAAAGTATGCAAATTAGTGAGCAATCAATAATAGCGATAAAATTTAAAATCAAAATATCCAAATCTGCGGCTGTGTAACTTTCGAATAGTGTGATGCTGGTTACTACATTGATGTATGCACGTTAGCCAATCATTTGGCGCACGAATAGAAGGGCTATCGATAGTCAGACAAGGGGTCGACTTTTCGGGAAGAACATACTCGTTATCCCGATTATGATTCGTCTGTCATGGGTTTTGGCCTCCACCTCTGCGCTGGCATCCTCCTGGAACCATCAGGCAAAGAAAATCAGACTTATGATTTGCATGCCTTCTCAATGCAAATCGAATGCGTAAGAAGTCCAAATCGCTGTTCTAATGCATGTGCCCAGCCATATTCATCTACGTACTGCCGACACAATCACGTATCAATCCATGTAGACCTAGCTTACCGGCCATGGGACTAAAGTTTGTTCGAAATGCATGGGGGTATCGGGCTTGAAAGAACCAGCATATGTGTGTCTCCCAATTATCTTTGTTGGACGCGTTTTTTTGTCCGATTAAGCTTCAGGCGGTGTGCTGACTTCCCGCTCTTCAACCACACTCCAACTCCTAATGGATGGACGGAAATCTAATGCCAACTTACTCTTATCATGGGTCGCACCGTCAAGAGTATCTTCATCAGGTCGAAGAAATTCAGGTACCCCTCAAAGATCCTTACTCCTCAGCACCACTACTAAACTCATGAATCAACCGCCCAGTTCCAATGTGGTATTTAAAATCTGACCTCATTTACTCGTTGAGCTTTTTAGAAGTGAAGATCTCAACCCTTTCTTGTCTTTTTAGACCCTGCCAGATAGTCGAAATTGATTTGCTCTCAACAAACGGTGAGACGCATCTGGACGATCAATTTGCTGAAGGCAGTGGTCTGAGTTTGTCGGAGCCCAAGAAGCTTTGGGCTTGTATGAATAGTATCTGAATGTCCCTTCTATCAGGAAGGTTTAAATACCCTTCACGATCCACTCGGAACTGCGCCAAGAAAGATGATATGGCAGAGTGGTCTAATGCGTGTGACTAGAAATCACATCCTCTTGGGGGCCCAGGTTCGAATCCTGGTGTCATCGTGACCGAACATCAAGCAAATCCTTGAGAGGGACCGAGGGATAGGAGCTAGTAAGTTTTGGGTGAAATACATTTGCGAAACTTCTACTACAATTTCGTACAAGAGCAGATGTCGCAGAAGGAAAGCAGCAATTGTGACGGATACACAACGCCGAGAGAGCCCTGTAGTCCTCTTCGAACGACATCCTATTCTGTTCGTAAAGTAAAGACTTTCATAAAGTCAAGACCTCTTAAAGGTAGATCGGTTGACGATAGGGATTATCGCACCGTCGAGATTGCAAAACCTGTATCAATACCTGACAATCCGGAAACGAAGCGCAACGAAGCGAAGCGCAGCGCCTAAATTTGCTCTGACGGAAGTGCGGACTGCCGATGTTTCTATACCAGGCTGTCGAAGACGAAAATCTGCACGTATTGAACAATTCGGATCGTACAATGAGAAGTCCGCTTACAATGTGAGTATTTGTTAACCATACAAACAGAAGCCTCACCGATCATTTGCCAATTTAGTACAGGGGTACAGGCATTGAAAATTCAAGAGCAGCTCGTTTTTTATTTCGAAAAAGAAGACCACGTCACCATCATGAGAACTAGGAACAGATCACCAGATATTGTTCGTTTCTGTTCGGGTACTAAGAAGCGTAGCCGGGGTATGTAAATTTTGCCAATAAATCGATATTCGAGTTACATTCTACAGTAGATCTTTTTGAGATAAGCTCTCGAGTAAAACATCAGAAAGTATTTGAATTTGTCTTCCTTTGTAGCGTGACCTAATTCTGACCATTGACTGGCACTCAGACCTAGCCGGTTTGTTTTGTTTAGATAGCTGGTTGTTTCCAGGAACAAAGCTAGAGCGCACTCGACAGAACGGCGTCGGCTATAATCTTCGAGAGACGATCAATTGAAATTTCCATTGCTGTTGGACCACACAGCTGCATTTGGGCACGGGAGTCTCGAGAAATGAGGCTAAGCTTGCAAAGCTCAGCATAGAGATATGTACTGAGTGATTCACCAGAGAAGCTATTATATTATTTCACGACTAGGGCTGCAGTGACAAGTGCATCAGAGCTGCGTTACCGTTTGCGATAAGGAACCTCTGCTATGAATTTTGCCTCCCTGGCAGATCAATACGCTTCCAGTTCTTCTAGCGATAGGGAGGATTCGCCGGAGAGAGCTGAATTGGCGTCAGCTGGCCTGTCAAGTTCGAAAATAGGTACTGATGACATCCTCGTCCTTCCAGCATGTCAGAGTGCCAAGAGGAAAAGAGCGCAGGAAAATTTGCTGGAATCGTCTGCTTCGAAAATGTCAACCATACCCTCCGCACCGACCAATCAGAGTATACTGCTACCTCCTCCACATTTCCACCCTAAAGACTTGGACGGGTCAAAGCCAGATTCACAAGTCGTGGCGGAAAGTGGGCTAAAAAACGAATCGACCACTGCCAAGAAACAAAAGCGCAACGGAAAATTCATGGTACCCCGTCTTCTACCGCCCCAATTGCGAACACGCAAGTCAAACATATCCACAGAGGATCTCGATTCCTATGGATACAATGTCAGACAAACGAGGTAAGAGGACAAGCAGACCACTCGTGGAGAGTATTTAATCGTAAATCGTCGTTACAAACGAATCTATTCATACTCGGATGGAAGTATGGTATCGTCAATTTTAAGAATCATTTTCACCATCTGCGTCGCATGTTGAAATTGCTGAGTCTTCGACGCGAGTGCCTCATACACATTCTGTTCTCGCATGTCGTTCGTACCCGTATCCATACAATCAATGCCGAGGTATTGGTTGTGTTCTTTGATTTGCCTAGACTTGACATTCGCAAGGGTTTCGATCGGGGAAAACCCAGAATTCTCAGCCAAAGCCATAGCAATATTATCCAACGCAGCCGCAAAACCCCTCACTGCGTACTGCTCAACTCCCGGAATTTGATCTGCAGTCTCAGATGCAAGGTTAGAGCACGCGATTTCAATAGATCCTCCACCGTATACAATTCGGTTGTCACGAATCAAGTTTCGAACCACGCACAATGCATCGTGAATACTTCGTTTTGCTTCTTCGATAATCATTTTGTTCCCACCGCGTACAAAAATTGTGACAGATTTCGAGAAAGCGCAGTCTTCAAGTACGATAACGTGATCGCGAGTAGTCCCAAAGGACATTTCGCGCACAGCTTTTGCGCTTCCGAGCTTCTCAGCGCTGATTTCTTGGAAGCGAGGAATGATCCGTGCACCAGTAGCAAGGGCAATGAGTTCAATTTCTGCGCCACCGACCCAACGGATTGCTGGAAGATTGTTTTTGTACAGCAAGTGGTTGGCTTCATCATCGAAACCCCACTGACACACCACAAGGTTGGCACCAGAATCCTTCACAGCCTTGACCATATCGGTGAAGTATTTTCGTTCGGCCTCTTGCATATCGATGTACTGCTCAACAGTATTAATGTCCAGCTTATGCTTGGTCTTAGGCTTTGGTGGCTCAAACGGACATGTAAGAACACAGATTTTGGCATCCTCTACCGTATTGGGCATCTGAGGATGACTGAAATCTTTGTCAATTACAATCCCATTCACTAGCGCAGTTTCTTCGAGTTTTCCGCCGACCTTTCCATCAAGCTTGATGAGATCGAGATTGACATCCTTCCGGTCAAGGTCAGCCACAGATAGGACTGCTTTAACACAAATCTCTGCTAGAGATCGTCGCATTCGATTCACAATTTTTGAATTGAGAGTAGTCATCGCAGTCTTGACCAGCTCTTCGTAGCCGTTCGAACTGCTGTAGTCAAGAGGAGTAGAAAGCTTGTGCACAAGCGGCATGACTAGATCAGCTGCACGCTCGAAGCCTTCGGAAATTCTCGTAGGATGAATGCCTTTGTCAAGCAGTTTTTCAGCCTGCTCTAACAGTGCACCAGCCAGTACGACGACACCCGTTGTGCCATCACCAATTTCGTTGTCCTGCGATTTCGAAAGCTCGACCATAAGCTTCGCAATCTGATTCTCCACATCCATTTCATCGAGAATGGTGGCGCCATCGTTTGTGACAGTTATATCGCCATCAGGTGACTGGAGCATCTTGTCCATTCCTTTCGGACCGAGCGAAGTACGAAGCGTACGTGCAATAGATCGGGCTGCCGCAATGTTGGACTTCAATGCATCAATCCCCTTGAGACGCGTCTTCTTCTCTTGCTCTTGGATGATGATGAAGGGTCGCCCATATTCGTCAAAAGCTATAGACATGGTGGCAGTGGACGAGAATTCGTCGAAAGTAACCGGGCCGCACTTCTACGACCAAGTAGAAAGTCAAGGGTTCAGGATGAGAATAGAAGTCCGTCAGAATCAGAGAAGAGAGTCCGGACGAGACGGCGAACGTATAACAGTGGTACAGATCAGAATTAAGCGGGTTTTCTGGAGAGAACGAAACAAAAGGGGACACGACTGCTACACGTTGATCCAGCCATCCAGCCACGAAAAGTTTTCCACGGCAATTTCCTATTTTGACAACAGAGTGGTCTTCACATTCTACATTACAGCAAAACCATACTAAATTTGCAAAGGACAAACTGTCATCAAGAAACTGTTATGTTGATCTACTGTGATTTGGTTTAGTCAGGTTTGAATTTCCCGCGCTCACCGAAACTCCTAGTCATCCGAGAACACAACTGGCATCACCGTATGAATGCCATATGTCTAATGGTAAAGGGTTTCCTCAGCGGACCTCAGGTTCTCTCCCTTTCTCGGTCACGTCGCTTCCCCCAACGTTATGCTCCCTTCTTGCCTCACCACCTGAGTGAACGCCTTTCAATTCCATGCCCAGTGGTGTGGGGGCTCATGGCGCCCCTACTCCGCGTACTTCGCTTAGCCAAGTGCGCGCCTACTTTGCTCAACCCACGGCACAAACCGCTCTCCATCCGTCCCCCCCTATGCTGATACGTGGGGCGTCAAAATTGCTGCCTGGATTTTCTGCGGGACCGCTTCCGTCACCACCCTTCCCTCGAGTCATCCGAAGACAACGTCCGGAGTTGAAACCTGCTCCATTGCAGAGTTTGTCGACGAATCGCAACGCAGAGAATCGGATACCAGCGTGCTCTAGAGGGTACAGTACTCCTTCTGAAGTCGTGGTTCGCACTCCGAATGGTCTCCTTGCACAAGATTCTCCACTTGCTCCACCGGAGAGTCGCGTGGTCATTCAAAACACTGCAGGCGAACGTGCTGGTGGAGAACGGGGTATTTCTATATCTGGGGGCCTTTCCAACGTGCAATCCATGCCTTCCTGTCCACCTTCATCACGCCGACAGCTTTTCCACGCGTCTGCTTCGAAACTACCTCTCCAGCCCCCGGCAGCGGTACTGATTGAGCATGATAGTGTTGAAGCCATAACAGCAGAAAATGATCCGCAAGTCGACGCCGAGGAATGCATTGATTTAATCGATCTGTCTTCTCCGCCGTTGCCGGAGGTTGAGGACGTCATTCAGGACTTTACACGCCCTGTCACTCAAAATCCCATGGGCAAAAACGTATCCCGTGTAGAATCTCGTGCTGCCGAGCAGCTACAAACAAGCTTCATCACAGGGCAGGATAAAAGGGAAGCCGCACAGGTATGTAATACCGTACATAACTCGGACGTAGTGTCAATCCATCGTGCTGGCATACCGGCTGGTGCCTCCTTGGGGGATAATGCTGCTGCAGACAATGATGATCACATCTTCGCAGAATTTGACGTGGAATCAGTCATAGCTGAACGAGCCAGACCCTCTAATCAGGAACACGTTCGCGCGGCTCGGCAATTGTCCGGGAGAAGGGTTGTGCAAGATAACGCGGCAGTTCCTTTGTCCGGGCTAACTGCCCAAACTACATTTACGAGAAACCAACCCGATACGCCTGAAATTGCCACTTTGCGGAGACGCATCGTAGCAATCCATGACAATCTGTACGACATTTCAAGTCTACTAGCAATGGATATAGACGCTAGCACAGTAGCAAGGTATACTGAGCGCCGGAATATTCAACAGGCTCAGCTCGCTGATCTGACTCGCAAATTGCAAGCACATGAAGATTCCGGTCATGTCAGAACACCTGCATCCAAGGGGTGTCAAAATCATCCATCTGTAGCGTTTTCGCCTGTGACCCCAGAAGCGCAGGGATTTGGAAATGTTCCAGTCAGTGGGGCTGCCAACAATATTCATTTTGAACCACCGAGTGGGTATGCTGAGCCCTTCAGCACTGGAAGGGACCTTCATCCTGCACAACCATTTGTTCACCCTTCTGCAAATGGGCACAATATCAACATCACAAACAACTATTTTCCATCTCAACCGCGAGCGACATCCACTGAATTTGTCAATGATGTGCGCCCTGCGGCTTGTCAGGCGGGTGAAGGTCTTGGCTTGAAAAATGACAATGCCTTTCAGCCACCCAATAATGACCAGAGACCATTAATTCCACGTACCACTGGCCACAATCAATTCTCCGTCAGCATTGACGATCTAAACCCACGAACTTCTGAGGGAATAGAAGCTGAGGATCTGGATAGATGCCAGGCAGTTAATGATGCTGATGAAGAGCACCCAATGGCGTTCACTCCAACCAAGGTGCCGGAGCGTGGCTCTCTACGAGAGTTGCAAGGATCTCAGAGAGTTCAGACTGATGATGATGATGTGGTTTGTCAATGGCAAGAATCACCAGAGAAAAATTTTCCGTGGTCATTTCAGTTAGCGATGGAAAACAGGAACATATTTGGAAACACTGGGTTTCGAACTAACCAGCGCGAGGCCATGAACGCTGCTCTTTCAGACAAAGATGTCTTCATACTGATGCCTACTGGAGGTGGTAAATCGTTGTGTTACCAACTTCCCTCTCTTCTGAAAGACGGAATTACAGTGGTCATCTCCCCTCTGGTGTCTCTCATTCAGGACCAGGTTGACAACTTGTGGTCAAAGCAAATTCCCTGCGGTGCGCTCACGTCTGGAACCCCACTGAGAATCCGTAACGAGCTGATGAAAGACTTGCGAAATTCACGGCCGATGAGCAAGCTGATATATGTGACTCCGGAAAAGATTACGAGAAGTCCGGCGTTCTTTGACCTGCTGTTCTCGTTGAGCACAAGGAAGCTACTGCAGCGATTTGTGATTGACGAGGCTCATTGCGTTTCGCAATGGGGTCATGACTTCCGGCCGGACTACAAGCAATTGGCCATTTTCAAAGAAAAATTTCCACAAGTCCCAGTGATGGCGCTTACTGCGACTGCGACCCCAGAAGTTCGTGAAGATATCAAAGTTCAACTGCGAATCAGCCGGGACTGCGTTATGTTCAAACAGAGCTTTAATAGAACAAATCTTGTATATGAAGTTCGCCAGAAAAAGAAAAGTGTGGTAGAGGAAATTGCGATGGAAATTCAAACCATTCATCAAGGAGAAGCAGGGATTGTATACTGTTTCAGTCAGAAAGACTGCGTTAATGTTGCAGAAGCATTGGTTAGCAAATATCAGCTTCGAGCTCTACCCTACCATGCCGGTTTGAGTGACGAGCTCCGCCGTGCGAACCAAATTGAATGGTCTAGTGGGGCAGTTGAAATCATATGTAGCACCCTTGCCTTTGGCATGGGGATCGACAAGTCGAACGTGAGGTTTGTGTACCATCACACAATTCCCAAGAATATCGAGGGGTACTACCAGGAAAGTGGTCGCGCCGGAAGAGATGGTCAAATAAGTCGTTGTGTGCTGTACTTTAACATGGGGGATCGTTTGAAGGTCCTGAATATGATTCTGCAGGATGCTCCCGGAGGAAACCCATACAGCCGAGGTCGCGGCAGGGGTGGTAGAGGAAGGCGGGGAGGATACTCTCGCAGTCGAAGTCAATCAGGTGCAATGGTGACCAACGAAGGCCAAGTACTTCGAAATACTCAGGGACTAGCAAAGATCACTGCGTATTGCTTGAATGATATTGAATGCCGACGAGCTCTTCTTCTTTCACATTTTGATGAACAATTCGAAAGAAGCAATTGTGACCCAAAGTGTGATAATTGCAAGAATACTGCTGGCGTCTTATGTAATCTGGACGTCACTGATCACGGCATTGCAATCACAGACGTCGTCGGAGTCTGCCAAACCAACGGCCGGGGACAGACGGGTCAGTCAGCAGCGTACATTGTTGAATTTTTTATGGGCAGAAAGTCGAGGGTCAAAAACAGCGAGCATCTAAATCACAAGCTTTTCGGTGCCGGCAAGGGCAAACTCAAAGATAATGATATATATCGTATCATCGAAGAGTTATGCACCTTGCAAATCCTGCATGTCAGCTGCGAAATCAACGCCTACGGAGGTGTTCAGTCGCAACTCATTCGAAATTGGGATAGCAGGCCTCTAGAGCAACTCCGTTCCAAACGATCCAAAATAGTTTTGCAATCACGGAGCAAGCCTTCTGTCTCTTCAAGGGCAAAGAGAACTACGGCGGATACTAATGTCAATGCCAGAAGCGTGGAAAAACGCCCACGGCCTGTGGCAGATGTTGATGATGGGGATTCGAGTCATGCTGTTGCATCTGAAGTAACGTATACGTCGCCCTACTTTCGCGGAGTTTCGAACAAAAACCCGCATCTCGCACAACGTGCAAGAAGCAAATCAAATGTTGATTTGTCGGAAGGACTGGCGAGGAAGGTGGTGTCTGGCGCAGTCGTTATTGACGATGACGATGAAGTTATGGATGTTCCCGTTCTTATTCGTCCTGCTCCCATTACAGATGTTCCACCCCAGTCTGTCAAGCCCCCTCCACGGCCACGTGCCAAGAAACGGAGACGACCATGAGACTCCCTTGACGTAAAAGCCCTGCTACAATCTTTTATATCAAACTAATGTATTCAGCATTAGGTATTCCTAGCCTTGGCAGTTCCCCATAATCCCTCAAAAGCATCACATATTTACTCGTCATTTAGATGAGACATCACTGGGGTTGTCTTAGCACCTGCATCTGCCCTCCTTGCGAAACGACCATTTACCCGCGGCCTTGTTGTAGCGATCCGTTTTCTGACTTGGTAACGGACCCGACGGCCATAACACCTCACCGCCTTCTTTCGTCTAAAACGCTCCATTGCTTCGGCTCTGCGCTTCTTCGATCGAACGGCATTCTCCACAAGATTCTTCACAATTGACGCTTCTGACATCTGATCTTGAATCTTCCCTTTGTCATTTGAAATACTTGACGTTTCTCTGGTTGCAAAATCGCGGATACCACTGAGTTCGGGAAGCAACTGCCGTCCGGGAGGTGCTGAAAAGTAGCCGTTTGCTTGTGTGAGCCTTTGTTCTGACGAAAGTGCATTTCCACGTCTGCCTGAATTGGCCAAACTCATAACGCTCCTTGGACTGCCACCGTTTTCTGTACGGCCGATAGCTAGACGTTCATCAAATTGCTCGAGACTGGTTTGTGTCGTGTCGTCGTCAATGTCATCATTACATTGGCTATCGGTATCGTCATCGCCCAGGTAATTCTCATCGGTATACTCCAAAGCTGGAGCTCGTGGCCTTTTTTGTGTCGTGTCCGGACGGTCTACGATCATAGCAGCTGTCATAGCAGCTGCAAATACACCGGCTTTGCTAGTAGGGTGATGACTGTAGCGAGCATTCGGAGAACAGGCCGGAAAAGCCGGTGAAGTGTCTGGAAAATCCGATTTTTGTACCCAAGCTGAAGTCGTTGAACTGTCGAATACCCTTGTTCCGTTGTGGTCGACTTGGAGGCTTACTTCCTCAGTGGTGGCACTCATGGGTTCGAATGACAATGCAGAGTCCGACGTGTCATGGTAGTCGAATAGGAGACAGTTTCCGCCTCGAATATCCGAATCGAGAGTCGAAGAAAACTCGTTGCTCCGGAGGTCTTGTCCGGCGTCGTCCGTATTCGAGAAAATCGTGGGGTTATCGCGCAGTGCATACTCAGACTCTGTCATCCGACTGTCATTGTTGCTATCGGTAATTTGTTGCAACGCTAGTAACATAGACATTGGGTTCTCGGGCTCGGGGCGATACATTGGGACATCCATTTTGTTCGGCAGCTTATTCGTCGGGTCGCAATGCGGCTTGTGCAAACGTATGCGGCAATTGGTTTGTCTCTGTCTCTTTCTTTGCGGTAGCAGTAGGAAAAAGTTATGGAAAGCAGAGGTGCTCTACCAATATTTGCGGAGGACTACTGGAATGAGGGTAATGTACGCAGCAGGAAGCTTTACACTTTGTATATGACTGATAATCCTGCTTTACCCTTTTTTATACTTCGAGCGCAGTCACAGATGATACACAGTTTAATGTTTCGACTTCATGTCGTAAACAAGGCTCAAGTGGAATACTGAAGACTAAGGGTAATGAATTGTAGGGAAACAGGGGGGACTTGACACGTCCAATTGAACACATGGGAGAACGATGCAGAGCTCTGGCACGCGCAGTTGGACAGAAGGCGCATAATTCTGTGGTGGAGGCAGTACGAAGTACATCTCGACGCGGAGATTCTGGTGGAGCATCCATAGGGAGAGCTGCTACGAGAAAATGCAGGCAATTGCTGTATAAAGCTTTGCATCTCAGAATCAACGGTCCTCACTGGAACGGCGAGAGAAGAAGAAGCACTTGGGAAAACAAGCAGTCGACTGAAACATAGCTCGTTGCATCTTCCGCGAGACTCAAACCAAACTGATGCGCTTTGCCAAGTTTTGCATCGTTTGAGAGAGCATGAGCTCCGAGACGTGTCCAATGAGATGTCGATCTTGAATGAGGTCAAGTCCTTTCCATCCCTTCCAAGCTGATGAAGAAACCTCCTTGGAACCACACTGCAAGGAGCCTATAACCCTTGGCAAGCAATTGATTACGAAAAATAGCACTGGTCGCTTGCACTTGGGGCTGTTTGCAGCCACCCATTTCCAATCAGTGAGAACCTTATTATTGAGATCCAGTAACATTTTGAAGTTCGTTGCGATCTATTTGTACAGTACAATTAGTCTAATTTTTCCGTCGATGTTCCGCACTATTGTGCGCAATTGCCTCCCTTGACAATTCGACTTGGCAAAGTGCTGCTTCATACCGGAGGCGGCTCAAGTGTAATATTGAAAGAAACAATGTGACCGTCAGCAACGAACCAGAAGATGCTAGTGGTGTAGGGTATATCCTTTCGATGCTCCAGATGACGGTTCAGTGTTTTGGATGGCCACCAAAGGCTATTTTGTACAATCTGGCTGCGCTCGTAAAAACCCAGCATCTGAAAAGGGAGGCGGATCTTGTATCTAATCTTGAATATGAATTAGCTCGTGATTTAAAAATAGGGTTCACAAGTTGCTTGTGTGTATCTCGAAGCTTAACCTTCTCAATCAGTCGATATGAGGCAGAAAAACCTTGCACGGTAGACGAGAAAAAATACTGCCGTTCTGCCCATTGTGACATAGATAATGTTGGGGTGGTGCCGCCATTCTGCTGATTTCATATTGAGGATGAATTCAACCCGAAGTATCTACTTCAGTAGTTCTTTGAAGGCTGGGGGGTCCGCTGTTTTGGCACATCCTGAAAAATTCCTTACTCATCACATGTAAAACTCCGTGATGCCGTTTGCCGTTCATTGATATCCGGAGAGAAAGAGATTATGAACACTGTACAGTTTTTCTGAATACAAGGAGACCATTTTCCGTGCAGTGGGCATATTCTGCCAAGTACACACTCTCATCGACGGTCCACATTTGATGTACTCAAGATCCCCTGTGCTGTGTAGGAAGAGAGGGAGCTGCATACAGTAGCTCGGAATAAAAACTTCGAAATAAATGCATTTCAAATATTTTATCGTTAGCAATACAGCTAGCAAAAGAACTTCGCTCATTCGCTTTGTGCTTACAAGGCTTGTTTGATCTTCTGAATCATTAATTACTAAAGAATGGCCCAAAATAGAGTTTGCCAATGTCTATGTTAAATATTTTGCTTTTTTACTTGGTATATACTGTCCGTACAACATTTCTTGATCAATATTGCACTAGTTTAAAAACAATAAACAAATTTATACTCCTGGACACAACCGAACATGATTTCCATTACCGGTGAGGACGAGAAATTGGGGGATATCTCCACTCCGCAGAAAGAGGGAGTCTCCGGAAATCTTTCTAAAAACAGAGTCGAACTCGATAAACCAGTGGAGTCTTTCAGGAGGTTTCTTCGATCTGCTTTCGCGAAGGGTGCTCTGCGAGCATTAAATTATATGTTTACTGTATGTAGGAGAATAAGGAAACGGCGGATCAATGATACCCGCCTACTTGATGGTGGCATCTGTTTTGGTCTGTTAGGATCTGTTCAGTACGCCCTGGAATAATGTGCATATGGCGTGCGATACTTCCGGATTTAGCTGCTGGACTAACCCACCGAGCAAGATTGCTTGACTTTTGCTGCTTTTTTGGTTTTCCTCTGCTCCAGTGGATGGAAAAGTTGCCGGATCAGATCCTCCGCATTCTCGCATTTGCAAAATAGCCTTCAAGAAGCTTTCTGTCACCTCTGATTTCTAACTTATGCCGCGCAGACTCGCAGAATGCAATTGAATAAGAACAGAGGTTTGTGCACTGGCTGGAACAGGAAGACTGAGTCAGCCACAAAGGCGAGACTTTCCTCAGACGACTGTTTTTTCTGCTAACAGATCCCCGCTATGAGTTGTTGTTTCTGTCTTCAAGCTTTGACATCAGTATCCTGTCTTATGAAGGGAAGGAGTAAGTCCGTGCTACATCATGATTTTCTTAAACGAATGACAGTCACATTCTTACATCGGCTTGAAAAAACTGGGAGACCGAAAGGTGGATATCAGTGCCTAAGAGGTATCCACTGATGCGGAAGTGGAACCACAAAAATATCGTACAGTCAATGATATGTATCACTACAGTATGAATTGGCAGTCCGTTGGATCTTCCCTGGTTAATTATTTCCAATCGGCTAGAATAGTATCCTTCACCAGATACGACAGTAACCTGAGGGATGGAAAGAACCACTCACAGAAGTACAGTATGTCCTCCTAACGTGCCAACATTTTCCGAGTGACTGGAACTGACTCGTATAGAGCAGGCTAGATACAGAGCGAAGGTGTGGTGCAGATATCACCAATCATTGCGTTCTTTCCAAGAATTATTTCAGAGCATGCAGCGATACACCAGCATGCCGTGTACAACGATCATCACGAACATCGCTTAGCAGAGTGATATTAGTTTACTCGTTTCTACGAAGGAGCTCGCACGGAAGCACAATTACGATTTGTGAAGTGAATGGAGATTTATGTCTGCCGAGACGCTCGTCAACTTCTACTGCTGCACGATTTGAAACCCCCTTACAGAAAAAGGGGCGGGAAAAGACGCCATTGCCAATCAGGAGGCACAAAGCTTGTGTACTTACCCGTCGCAGGTAAAAGCTGCCTCTGCCCGGGCGAGTTGGTCGCTACTGTGCATACCGGTGATGCTGTAAGCAGAAATAATAGGAATGTCGCTTGAAACTTGACCTCTCAGTTCTCCTAGTATTCATTAGACATTGGGGGTCACATGAGGCCAAATGGGCTCATTTGAGGCCAGCCTCTAAGTCGAAATATGAAATCACCATAAATTTATTTTTGCATCCTCTTTCCGGCCAGACGAAGTATCGCAGTGTTGATAGTTCGGGCACGGTAAACCTGGGCGATTTCGTTGCGAGCAGGAGCGAAAAGTCCGCCGAGTATCCTTACGAGTTTACGGGTATCCACGTCTACGTCTGCCACTTTCAACCCCTGTTACATCGTCAAGTTGCAGGTTTGCACTCACACTCGTTCGGTATTCTCCGACTCTCAGTGCGAGCAAACATATTTTATCAACAATGAGACTAAGGAAGACCCAGGAATCATCAGAGACTTTAAAGAAACCAGTGTGAAGGGCAGAAAATTTGTTCATGTGCACAGTGACTAGTATCTGAGCAAGAGTATCAAATTCGCGACGATAAAACTGATCAGTAGCGAAGTAGGGAGAAGTCTGAAAGAATCTGCTGGAGCAGGAACTTCAATCATTCCACTGAATCCCTAGGAGCAAATAATCCACAGCAGATGTTCAGAACTTGGTGCAGATACTAAACTCGTCGCGCCTATGAACGGCAGAAGTCACGATATAACAATGAGCGTAGGTCAATATGAATCCGGCACAGTAACTTATGACGGTTGTACAGTACGGATCCATGACGGGTTCACAGGTTGGAAACAACAGCCCCATTCGTAGAGAACCTTTGAAAGGAACTCCGGCTATCGACAAATCTATATCCAAGAGCTCGCAATCTATATCACTTCATCTGTGTTTCGGGACATAGATGCAAACGTGCACTGAAGGCAGTACGGTGTTCAGTAATATCCGCAGTTTACTACATATGCTACAATTGAAGGTATAGAACTGCTAGACTGGGACTTCCGGCAGGTGGATGAACGGGCCTAATATTTCTAAACATGAACTTCCACAAAGTGGACGTTCGGGTCCAGATCTACTAGACTCCAAGTTTCCCCTGTTACGCGTCCACGCCTAGCAATACCGGGCTTGGAATTCCAATAGGTGGGCATCCGAGTCTGATCATACTGGCTAAAATCCTATAAACAATGGAATTCGACGATGCAGTCCTACGGCGTGGCGCACGACACAGTCTGGAAGTCCGTCCCTTGTGTTCCTGCAATAGAATTGCCGTTTTGGCTTTTTCGGGCACAGTTATGTTGTGTAACGAGATCGGCACACCTAGACCGGATTTCCATTGCGTGCTGAGGGCATCTGGTCTAGTTTCAGGAGATTTCCATACTGTAACATGTGAAGTACTTATTGACTACCCCGGTGGACCTTCGTTACCTTCATCACACCGCAATACTGTGACTTCCCTACTGCCCCAGCCCCCTATTTCAACGACCGATACTCTCTAACTCGCTTCGCATCGCCCATGTCTTCGTCTGTGTTACTGAAATTGGATGCGGACGTCCACTGAGTGCAGTTCGAGATCTAGTACTACCCGCGGTGTACTACACTTTTTGCAGTTCCATGTCTAGTGTTATTACACCCGGACTTCTGCCAGGTGGACGTCAGAGTCAAGTCCTACTAGACTCGGACTTTAACCACGAGGACGTCCGGGTCCAGTGTTACTAGACTCGGGCTTCCACCAAATGGGCATCCGGGTCCAGTATGACTAGACTCGGACTTCCGCCAAGTGGGCGTCTGATTCTAGAAATACTAGACTTCGAACTACACTTTTCGAAATTTCTGGTCCAGTAGTACTAGCTGATATATTACGAGCTATGGAAGTACAGGTTGTAGTTATACTGCGCAGCGTACTGCGACGTGTGGGAGTCAATTCCTAGTTGTACTACTCTACAACTGCACTTTCTGCAGTTCCGAATGCAGTATTGCTGTATTCTGAACTGCGAAAAGTTCAGTTGCGCATCGCACTTACTGAAGCTAAACCGTACATTCACTGCGCGCGGCGAACGTCAAATCTCGTTGTACTATATTGTTGTACTGCTATATGAATAGTCCTTCAAGAGTATTTGGACGGATCTGAGTTTTCACCGTCATGCCCCGCCATCACCCCTACTCCCTCGCTCTCTCCACCTCGAACAGCCAGTACTCCCCGCATCGCATCGCATACCACACGACGCGCCACTCTTTAACAACGCCACACATCCCGCCCACCTTTCCTTCCAGTGTATAAACTCCACTTCACCACCAACACCCGCATTCTCTCCCCTTCTCCCCCGTCAACAGCCCGCACTCCCCTCATCACATCGCACTCCACCTCCAACAGCCCGCACATACCGCATCGCGAGGCTCACCACACCTTCTGCCACTCTTCAACGACGCCTCCCATCCCTCCCATCATCCCTTCCAGTTTGCACGCCACGCCACACCGTCAGCCGCACTCCCTCACCCTCTCCACCTCCAACACCCCGTACTCCCCGCATCGCATCGCATATCACACGTCTTTCCACTTTTCAACGACGCCACCCCTCTCGCCTACCTTCCCTTTGAGCTTGTATACCACACCCCACGATTACCCGCAGTCCGTCTCCCTCTCCACCTCCAACAGCCAGCACTCCGCGTACCGCATCGCACACCACACGTCTCGCAACTCTTTAGCGACGCCTCCCATCGGGCCCAACCCTTTCGCGCCCGTGCGAATGCCGTTCTGAATCCGCGCTGCTTACTTGTGCACGCCGTCGCATCACAAGCAAAAACCGTCGCTCAGTACTTTCTGTTGACAGCAAGATACCTTCGCAGATTTGACGAGGTGGCGTCCTGCGTCGCTGCAGTTTAAATAGGGCCTGCGGCAGGTTCTTGCATTCCACAGTGTATTGAAAAGCACCCTGAGCAGCTCCGGCCTACGACGGCATAAGTGGCTGCAGCTATACAGAGAACCAAGACACCACCGGTGTTCGAGACCTGGTGCATTATGTGAAGGATATCAAGCTTATTGGTATGTAACGGATATTGTAGCTGAGAGCTCAAAGAACGGGGTGGTAGAGCGATGCGAGACGGCCCTTAAGGCGTGGGCTGAAAGGCCGCAGGCCGTAACGCGTCGGGGAAAGTCGGTCGGGATGAAAGAAGGAACGAGGTCGGCGATGTAGGGAGGTAGAACGATAGAGATAGAGATAGAGATAGAGATAGGTAGGGGTTAAGTAGCCGATGCTAGGAAGTGTGAAGCAAAAAAGGAACGAGCGCAAACGCTACGGTCGGACACGCGAGGACGGGGGAGGTTGCTTCAGACGATAGCCAAAATGCGACGCAAAGGATTAGATTGCTGAAGACACGTTGGGCGCAAAAAGAAGAGTCAAAAACCCCGTACCTTTAATGTTAGAGATAACTAGTTTGACTCATAATATATACAGGTGGGGAGGTGGTGGTGCTCTTAGTGAGCACCAAAGTAAATAATAACCAATTAATACATTAGTCCGCCGGCGGTGGTGCGGCGCTAAATGAATACGCAAAAAATATACAAACTGTCAGCAGTGCACGTAGGCGCGCTCGGCGTCCTATCAAGAAGGTACTACAGCGTGGCGTGTGGCCTAGAGCGCCGTATAGTACAGCACTGTCAGCAGTGTAATTGCACTACATACTGTTTCGCCGCCGTGCCTTGGAAATACCGTCGACCGTACGAAAATTTGAAAATCTTTCAAGCAGGGATATTACAGTATGGCTGGTTTTCAATTCCCCCCTCTCGTTGCAGTAGCCATCATCGAATGCATGATGTTCTCTTGTCGACACAGCCAATAGCGTGCGTGTGAGTCTAATGGCAGGCCTCATCTTCAACTTTGACCACTCCCGCGTGCACGAGACCTGCACTATGTTTCCGGAAACGCGAGGGTACTCGCGAGCTGATCTACCGTCTTGTGTTTAGTGCAAACAAGAAGAAAACTCCACCCGCGGAAAATGTTCTACCTCTTCATTCTCTCACTCCTCCCGCCACCGCTTCTCCTTGTAGCCATCCCTGCCAGCCCTCAATATGCGCTACAAATATCGGCACTGCGTCTATTCTTCTTCCGACGCGTACTACCTTTCCAAACACGAGCAACAGTGTTACATCCGAACACACCGACCGGCCGAATTCGTCCCTACTTCTCCGCAAGGTTCACCGGCCCCAGAACCTCCTGTCTACTACAATGATAACGTCCTTTCTGATGGTGCTCCGGCGCCTCTGCTTCCCTTGCTCCCATTACTGTGTCACCCTGGTGTAGAACCGACCAGAAGTAAGACCGACCTCGTAATATAATCTATCGCAGTTTTCCTTGCCGAAGTAGAGAGGACTGCCGGCTCGCGCCCGGGTGACGAGATCATCTCTATCATGAGGGATCCCAACTGTTCTGTCTCGCGCTTTGGAGACCGCATTCGCTCCTCACAATAGTGTCGCTCCGTTACACTCGCTGTCGCCAAGAAGGAGCTCCACCATCAGGGCTTCTCCGCAACTAGTGTGTTGGATCACAGCCGTACGTCCTTTGGAACTGCCTACTTCCAGGACCCTTTTTAGACCCTGCGAAAGCAAGTAGCGCGAGCTAACACAGAGTCTTGCTACTTCCACCCTTATGGTGACCCCCCACAGAGCGATACGCACCTCTTCGCGCATCGCTGCAGACTGACGTGCACTGACGAGTTTTCCAAGACGTCAAGGAAGGAGTCACGGGTAGCGAGCTCGAGGGTGTCATCTGGGACACTGAGACGGCGGGGACCCACGCGTTTGCGGGTTGCATGCATATCTATACGGATAAATCCGCCACCAAGAATAAGAACAGCGCCCTCGTCGCCGATCCCGTGCATTTCACTCTCGTCAACTTCGCTGCCGCTTTCCGCCGACGCTGCATAATGTTCCGGGCAACTGTGGCTGGCAATTTTTCTGTCCAGCTCTGGCCCACCGTGGACGACAGATACTTTGACGTCCTTCCACCTTCCTCGTCTACTCGCCCACCAGACACGAAAAACTTCATCCTACACACCGCCGTACACTCTCTGCTATCGCCTCTGTATGAAAAGGTCGTAGTAGGCTTCACATGCTCAGATGCCTACCATCGATTCTGGAAATGTCACCCAGTCGTCACCAGCGAATGTTGCGACATACTCGAGACGAAGGGCCTCGTCAGCACTCGACCGGGCACGAAAATCAGCCCAGCCTGCCACCGGTGCGATGTACCTTCAAATATCCTCATTTCGTCCGCCTCATTCCCGCCGCGCACCACGCAGGCCACCATCCATCTCCGCAGAAAGGCGGCCAACCTCAAGGCCGACGCCACTGCTCATACATTACTGGACAGGCCGGCTCTGGCGTGAGCTGCCACCGCAAAGGCACGACAAACGGTCGCTACCTCCTCCCTGTGGAGGCTGCCGTTCGTTCTGGAAATATGCCCTCTGCTTCCGTCCAATCCTTATCTCGATAGGCACTTGATTTTCGGTTTCGAACCGCTGCACAACTTCCACGTCGCCATCTCCAAGCTAATCAAGACCTGCATATTTCTCAGGCTCTACTCCTCCCTCGTATTCATAGCGCAAGTTTCCGCCGGAACCAGTTGGAAGCAGTTCAGAACCATCTGCACTCCTCTCCTTCGTGGAGCCAACACAGCTCTGGGTACCATTCAGAGGAACTTCTACGTTCCGGCCTAAACGTCGACTTCTCCACCTCCGATGAATGCAGTCGCCTGAACGGATTCGATATAAATGAAGGAGTCCGCGGCACACTGGAGGCCAAACAGTAGAAGTCCGTTGACATGTTCTTTCCAATTATCGCAGGAATCATAGACGTTTGCTGTGATGAGGCTGAATCCGCGCCCCTCGCATCTACTTGCGCTCAGTACTCAGAAATTGTAATACTCAGCTCGAGATTGGGACTAGAGAAGCACTGGAGCTTCGCCGAGGTTAGTAACGTAGAGGATCGTGACATTAAGCTTAATCCTCCATCCTCCACAGCTTGGGGGACCACCACCCGACCAGGATGAAGACCCTCAAGTTTCATCTCCTCACCCACCTTGCAGATGACATCCATAACTTTGGAGGCCTAAAACATCTAGATGTTGGTATTCATGAACACGTTCAAACTGCGTTTAAGCAAGACTACCGTCGCACATCCAAGCGAAGGGCAACAGCCATGGACGAAACCGTCCGCCGAGTCCAGCACTCCGAAAACTTTGCTGCCGTTCGAAGTCAACTCGGCTCCATTTCACACTCGCCTCGCCTTACAATCTTGCGCAGGAATCTAGACGACAGGCACAGGGCGTGTCTTTCTCGGGAAGGCTTCAGAATGTACCCCCGCGAGCTCGCTTACTTGAGAACCCTCGCCATGCCACTTCTCGGAAGCGAGGAAGGCCACCTCACCGCCGCGATGCTCCAATCACTACACGGAGAAGCTCCCAACATCTGCATCGATCTTCTTGTGTAGCTTGGTGATCAGGGCACCACTGTGCTGCCGGACCTTGTCGGCGCCGAGGTTCTCCGGCAACATTCGGTCCCCACACGCGACACTCTCCAAATTACTATCGGCAAAAGCCGTCACGTTCTCGGCCGCTCCTGTCCTTCTGTCAACGACCATGATCTCCGCGTGAATGCCATTCGACTCAAACCAATGCCGAAACATGTCATTCAGCGTGTTTATGGAAGTAGCAGCTTCGGCCCGACGAAGTGGCACCGATTCCGCTTCGCGCTCCGGGCCGCTGACGACGAAACACACACACACCCTGTAGGGGTGACCCAGGTTCTATCTCTCTTCCATAAGCATGGCCGTGAACAAATGCGACTTACCGAGTATGCATTCGCTCGGTACATGGATCGTATGGCACCAATCGGTGCCGTTGATGACACTTTGCAATCCACTTGCCTACGGTGGTCTACAGAAGGGGACGTAAATTACACAGAAGAACCTGTTCCGCTCCCAGAGATGCAGCGAGGAGGGTGTCAAGCTCGTGCTTCTCCCTGGTTTGGCCTTCGCAAGGCCTCTGCTGTCATCAGGACAGCTCACGTGGTGCGGTCGAATTTCCACATTCTCCCTTTCATTCCTCAGCTCCACTGGCTCTACCACCGCTTCTACGTAAGCTGGTTCTACACAGACCCTGATGTACTGCCAGTTCTACCTGAACCCTCCCCTACAACGGACACGCTATTCTCTGTGCACTACAATTAAACAAACGGGAAAATTACAATCCGTTTAGCGAGCTTCCAAGATTCAAGCACGGTTTCCTGCCTTCTCTCTCCTTTATGCGTCGACAGTTACTCGGCCCCTGCTCTAAAAATAGCGCGCGGGGGAGAATGCAAAGTTGTGGCGGGAATCCGTGACAGGCCAGATGCACCATTGCAAAGTTCACACGGTCCCTCGCTAGAGTCTGTACGTGCAACGTTGCAACCGACGACAACGCCAAGCATACTGGAGATGTTGTCCGAAAACCACATCTTCCGTACTGCCACATAAAATTTGTTCTCTGAACCCGCCTTCACGACGTTGGTGACTGATCCAGAGGCGCCCGCTAAGAAGTCGTCGTCAGCCTCTTCACCAGACCGTTCTATCCCCTCATTGACGGACTCACATCACGCTCCCAGAACCGTAGCACCATACCGGAACATCTCTCGCTCAGAAATACGGCACAAAGCACTGCAAACGTGGCATAGTATCTGCGCGGTTGCCAAGGGCAGGTACTTGGAAAACGTCAGGCTGTAAGTGCGTATGCGCTGGCCGCCGCGGCCCTCACCATGTTGCACGTGGGATACCACTGTTGCGAGCCAGGTTTCCAGGCGTGCGAATTGCAAGATAGGCCCTTACGCGGACGTCCCAATCTGTTGGGCATGGTACCCTCGGAACTCGTAATTGATATGTCTCCCCAAAGATTTTCCAAATAGTAGGTCACCCTCCTCAAGATCATCCACCTCCTTCGGCACAGAGCGATCACCGTATGCTAGATCCTCGACCTTGCTGAGTCGCCACCACGAGAAGTCTGGAGTCGCTTGCTCCCGTTCTGAACTCATCAGGTTCACCCGCGCTTGAAGTGCCTGAGATGAGCGCTCCGCCCGCCCGCTTTCGAATACAAACGTGGTCCTCCGCGACATCAAGAAGAAATACCCAAGACATTGGAAAAGCTTGTCCCTAGCATTTCTCTTCCGCGGGCTGATCACGTCAGAGATTGTCTGCCTCATCCTTGCGTATAGAGTATGGTCTGTTGACACAGCCATCTTGCACTCGCAACGGTGTTCGACGTCCAAAAACAAGGATGACCAGTTCCCTGTGCCAGGCTCTTCACGCGCCATTCCAACCAGAGCCGTCGCCTCATTGTAGTAGAAACATGTACAGTACTACTTTCGATGGGCAAAAAACATCGGTGGAATCGCCGCAGCAGCTTCCAGGCCGCCCGCGGCAAGCGCGCACGCCACGCATCGCTTCCTGCGACCCGCCCAGCTACGAACTGGAACAGAACTTGATGGGTCGAGATCAGCAGTTTCGCGGTGGCGCCATTCCAAAATCTCCTTCTCGACGGTCTCTGCAACACCAATGTACATTGGCACCACTTGTGGCATACGGTCGGGACTTCGACCACGTCGAGTTCCGGCACGGGGTGTGGCTTGCTGGGTGCCACCAGAAATCCCGCGAGCCAGGCGTATGCTCTCGTTCTCCTACTTGACATCCTTGAGCTCGGCTTGTAGTCGCAGGAATTCGGAAAGCGTTGTCTTGGTCTTCACCCGCAGCTCAAAAAGCTCTTGATCGGGCTGCCATACCTTCTCCTTGCAGTCGTTGGGCTTTGTCTTCGGACGAGCAATCTCCTGCCCCTGCACCCTGACCCTGTTCGTCTGTTCGGGAAGCATCGTTTGTAGCTCTTCCATCTGCTCACGCGAGATCGATTTTGAGCGAGCTACAGCGAAAGTCCCACTGCTTGTCCGGGACGGTATGGGCGGAGGTGGAGACCAAGAGGGTCTCACCCCCAATGCACCAGGACGGGCAGGGTCGGACGATGAGTTTGATCTGCTCTGCGCCGAGTGTGCGAACGCACGGGGGCGACAACGTCGGGCGTGCGCGCACGCAGAGAATAGGCAGCTCCGGACCGGACGGGGAACCTGGCTGTGCTCGAACTGCAGGCAGATTGAACGGACGCAAAAAAAGGAGGCATCTGGTTGACAGCACGGCCTGGTGGAACTGCCAGTGTTGTAGTAGTATAGTCAGTCGCCAGAACAGTGGCACGTTTGGCTTGTTCACCCTCCGGACCAAGCAGAGACGGCGCTGGCATTGTCTCACGCTGGACAACCACCGCTGACCCGCCGAGCAGGTGCGACTGAGTTGCCTTAACCTCGCGGTTCGGTGCATTCACGGAGACAGGCGTATCTGTGGCATCGTCGTCCGTATCCCGCTGCTCGTGGGTGCACTTGCGAGATCATTGTATCGCAACAGCCCTTCTCGTCCTTTTGGCCGGCGGAGCCATCTATGTAGAGCTGCCCCATGGGCAGGAGAGATCAGGCGGAGACTCGATGAGAAGAACGAGTTTGAAAACTACGTCGCAGTTGTTGTGAACTGAGCAGTCCAAGTCACAGCTAGCTGCTCTCACTGGTAGCGGGGCCCTTGTAAAGTCATGCGCACGCGGAGAGTGCCCGCGGACGTTTGTAGTATCATAAGTGTCTACCGCAAGACTGGAAGCAGGGGATGAGAGCCCACAAATGGGTAATTCAGAAAGTAGCGAGAACTCAGACTTAAGTGGTGTCACCAATGACGGGGCTTGAGATCTGCACATTTGAAAATATATGGGCAGATGGATATTGCTTTTCAGATAACATTTCGCACATCCATGTGCTCATGTGTTCTCAAATGTCTAGATCTCACCACCGAGCACAGGCGACCACCCCCTAGTCTAAATTGTCCATACTTCTGATACATTTTTTTCGGGCACTAGCGACACCAAAATCGCCGACTGTTCTACGCGACCCTTCTTGCGGCTGAGCCCAAGCCTTTCTTAGCCACTATAGTGTGGTCTGCTCGCCGAAAATGGTTCTCAAACTGGCATGTCGTGTTTAAGTTTGTTTATGTGCACGCTATTTTGGAAGTTCCTACCACGTACTCAGAAGCTACACTTATTGGCATAGTTTGTGAACAGCTCCTCGCCTTTCAGAATCTCATGCGTTGTACGGATCGGAACGGTGCTTGGTGAGCGTAGAGCTCTCTATGACACTTCTCCTCGATATGCGTCAAACTCGAGATTTGTATCTCGCGCTCTAGAAGTACCCCTATTTCGCTCCTGCTCATACGCAGAGAAATACCGAGCGTCATTCACAAACTGCGCCTTACGACATAGAGCCAGTAAGATGCGCACCTCATGTCTCGAACCTTGAATGGACGCCGCTCGCCTTTTGACGAGAAGCGCTAAGCGGTTGAAACATTCTTCGTGCACCCCCCAAATTCCACCTCTGTAGAGCTTCGCCTTCTACCATGTGCGCTTACGCAAGTCTGCGTACATGAGCGACCTACAGAAGACGAGGAATGTCTCCCGTTTCTCGAAGACCCGGTCCGTACACACCCCGAGCCCCACACCTTCGTTCTTCACCGTCTACGGACGCACTGCCACACGCCTCGCCATCGCTTCCATCCCCCGTAATGTGACCGAGTCGTAAGTGTCCAGCAAGGCGTGGTATTTTGCCGGCCATTTGTAGCCTGACGCTCGTGAACAGCGCAGAAAAAGCATGGGATCCCTGTGTAGCTCGCAATTGACCGGACTATGTACTCCAGTAGACATTAGTTCAGGGGACACCCAGCAGGAGCATCGGCAGTGTTGGTCATCCTGCTGGCACAGACATTCTGTTGCAAGGCGGGCAGGTACCTTGTGGCAAGCGCCACAACCCCCGGAGGGCTACCAATGTCCCACGCGGTGCTCACAACGGTTTCGCAAAATCCCTAAACCAAGCTCCGTACAGGTTGACTGACGCAGTCGTCATCCAAGTCACACCCCACAAAACAACAATGTCTCGGAAGCCCTAGGCATGCTTTCGCAGCTGGGCAGTATCACTGAACAGGTCTACCACAAGGTCCCCCGGTATGGAATACTGCAAAACCGGCTGGCTCATGTGCTTAATGCTCTCCCACTCAGGTCGAAGCAGTTTCATGCGACTCGCTTCGTCAGCTTTTCTCACAATCCTCCGCCAGAAGTGAACAGGCCATTGCGTGAATGAGACGTGGCCACATACTTTTATTCCCGGGGTTTGCGTGAAATGACGTCGAGCTCGGACCCGGACCATCGGCTGGTCCTCCGCATTAAGCACGAGGTCGTTTTCCCGCCTCTCCCTTAACGCCCTGACCCCCTCATTCCCCGCGTCGTATAACTCTCGACTGTAACGCTTGAGGCGCGAAAGCCACACGCAGACTTGTCGACCACTACAGAAAATGATTCCATTGCTGGTTTTGACAAGCAATGCGTCAAATTTTGTGATGGAGGCGTCCATGTCCTTATGGGTGAAGACATCATGAGGAGAATTGTTCGCATGTCGCTCGCTTCTCGTGTCGAACGGAGGGTCCGTCAACAGCAGCTAAATCCTACCGTCCAGGCACTCACCCGAGTTGTCAGGATGATGATTGAGGGGGACGTCGAAAGTGCAAATGTGGAGACGGCAGTCCGAATTCCCCACACCAAGCACCTCCGCGAGAAGATCGGTCGATGCGTTCCCCTCGGGGAGCTACTCTTCCCAAACTTCCTCCGGCGGTGGAGACGGGCTAATGCTGTTGCCTGGCTCTGTTGCTTCACGAAGGGAGTCTCTTCTCTCCGGCACCGATAGTTTAAGAGTGGACCAGAAGGCCTCACTAGCTTGCCGCGTACGACTGTGTGCCACAACATCCCTCACTTCGTTGTCACTACCCTCCAGGTCCAGGTCCATCTTCTTCTTCAGCCAGGGAAACGAAATACGAGGAGACTGCGCTGATATTCCCATACTGGGCGCAGTGCTCGACAGTGTCACCCGCCGATGACGACGCAGTCTTGTGTCTTTCGAATCAGCGTCCGACAGCTCAGAGTCTACCTCGATAACCTCTGGCGAGGCACCATCATCTCCAGGCGCTTCAAGCTAAAGCCCCAAAGCCTCCCGGATATCCCCGCCCAGGGCGGCAACGACCCTTGGCAAGTGGTCATCGCGCGACTCAAAGGGGTTCGGATACGGCCAGTTGCTGCGATGCTCGACAGGAATTAACCGGAAACCTCCCGTCTTGCCGCATCCTTCTCGGCAGTTCGGCCCCACGCCACCGTACTGCTCGTACTCTGCTCCACACTTCCTATCCTATTCCCTTGCAGGGTGCTCTACTGCGCGATGTGTGCAAAGCCATCAGCGCGTGAATTCAAATCCATAACGTACTGGACGCGCTGACGAAACAGAAGGTAGGGTCCGACTAGGGCCTCACAATCTGAAACTCTCACTGCCTTCTTCAGCTTCGTCCACGACTGAGTTAGCAGCTGCACCGCAAACGCGAGACGTTTCCCGCTTTAATTTATCTTCTTCAAAGCGAATACAGGTTGGCTGCCGCGCCTCCAGTGGCATACGTTGATGGAATGGAAGAGCATGAGAACATGGAAGGTTCTGGGGAGGCCAAGAGAAAAGGTTCCTCGCAGAACTACTTCCTGAACCTTGCTGACCTTCGAGGGAATGAACCTGCTGCCAACGATAAGGGGCACCCCATACCTCTTCTGCCTCAAGTCCGCATCGGCGATCTCCCCAGTTTTCTTGTCTGTTCGGGTCAGCAACACGACTGGAAATGCTGTGCGCAGTATCCACTTCACCTGCTCGCTGCCCGGCTCGCGAGAGACCGATTCAAAGCTCTCGATAGAAGTGGGAGGGTCGCTGCCAGACGTGCGCTACTTGCTCTCCACTGCGGAAGTTTTTGTGATGGCCGTTGAGGCCTCATCGTCGGTAGCAACGAGAAACTGTATGACGCCAGACATGTTGAAATTCATGGAGTCGAACTTCGCCGTCACCTCGGACGAGGAGAGAAAGCCATTGAAGGCAGGTAAGAAGACGGTAGCTATCCCGGGCCGGCTGACTGCAGTCAGAGGCATGCTTACAGTACCATGAGAAACGAAAGTGCGAAAGAAACGGAGGGTTTATAGGGATGCAGGGAGAGAGGAACATAGCGTCGCAAGAGAATCAAGGAAAACCAAGTTGATAGAAGTACAGGGAGAAGCGGCGAGGACGAAGCGAGGACAGCAGGGGGGCCGCGTCGAAGAAATGGTATCAGGAGGGTGTGATGTGTCGTGCTGGGGGAGCAGGTGTGTGAAATTTGTATTTTGGACACGGAGGGCAGCGGACAGGAACACGGCATACTCCCACACGTTCAAGTTTCTGTTCCACAACAGCAGTTACGACCAGTGGCGCCCCCCCTCATGAAACTTGGACAAATACATAGATTAGTTATGGTGCGGGATGGTGTGACTAGTGACAGGGGTTGAGATCTACACATGTAAAAATACATGGCCGGATGGATGCGCAAAATTTAATCTGAAAAACAACATCCATCTGCCCATGTATTTTCTCATGTGCAGATCTCAGCACCTGTCACTAGTGACATCCCCGTAGCCTGAGTTTTCGTTACTTTCTGAAATGCCGTCTTGCGGGCTCTCAGCCCCTGCTTCCAGTCCTTACTGTTGACGCTTATGATACTTCAAACATCGGCAGGCACTCTCCGCGTATGCATGACTGGACAAGGGCCCCACTACCAGTGGTAGCTGCTACCTGGCATTTGTACTGCTCAGTTCACATCAACTGCGACAAGATTTTCAAACGTGTACTTCTCACCGAGCCTCTGTCTGCCCTGTCCTGCCAGTGGCGCAGCTGGACATCGATGGCTCCGGCGACCAGAAGGGCGAGAAGGGCTGTTCCGATGCAACGATCTCGCAAGCGCACCCACAAGTAGCAGGAGGGGGAGCTTGATGCCCCGGCTGCGCCTCTCGCTGTGACTCCACCGAACCACGAGGCTAACGCAAGTCAGTCGCACCATACCGGAAGGTTGACGGTGGTTGTACGGCCGCAGACAACGCCGGTGGTCTCATTGTTAGGGCCAGAACGTGAAAAAGCCAATGGTGCTACTGTTCTGACGACTTACGGTGCTGCTATAACACCGACAGTTACACCAGGGTATGCTACCAAATAGATGCCTCCTTGTCGAGCGTGCATTCAATCTGACTGGAGTTCGAGCACAGCTAGCTTCACCATCCAGGCCGGAATCGCGTCCGCTCCGCACATCCCCACGCGCGACATTGCCGCCCCTGTGCGGTATGGTATCCGTCGTGGAGTAGAGGAAACTCATCATGGGAACCTGCGTCCTCCTGGTGCATCGGGGGTGAGACTGTTTTCGTCGCCACCTCCGCCCATGCCGTCCCGGACAAGGATTGGGACTTCCGGTGTAGCCCGCTCACAATCGATCTCGCGTCAGCAGATGAAAGAGCGACAAATGATGCTTGATGAGCAGACGAACAAGGCTAGGGCGCAGGAATATTAAATTGCTGCTTGAAAGAGGGCGGTCCAGGACTAGAAGCAGAACTTATGGCAGGCCGATCAAGAGCTTCTCGAAGTGAGGGTGACGACTTGGGCAGCACTTTCCGAGTTCCTACGACTACAAGCCGAGCTCAAGTATGTGAAGCGGGAGAACGAGAGCCTAAGTGTTGCTTGCGGGATTTTTGGGGGCATCCAGCAGGCCACACCGCGTGTCGGAACTGGATGTGATCAAAGTCGCAAGCGTGTGACATAAGTGGGAGCAAAGTGCATCGGTGTAGCCAAGACCATAGAGAAGTAGACTCTGCGATAGCGCCACCTCGCAACTGCTGAGATGAGCCCGACACGTTCTGTTTCAGTCCGGAACTGGGCCGGTCGCTGTGAGCCGTGGGTGGCGGGGGAGCTTTTGGCGGAAGGTCTGCAGGGTGTCGCACCGATTCCACCGCTTGTTATTGACAATTGTAAGGAGTACTATACACGTTCCTACTACGATGAGGCCACGGCTCTGGTTTGAATAGTGCGTGCAGAGTTTGGCACCGGGAACTGGTCATACATGTTTTAGAACGCCGAATCCCGCGGCGAGTACGAGGAGGCGGTTTCAACAGACTATGCTCCATGTGCAAGGATGAGGCGGACAATCTCTCACCTGATGAGTACGCGGAAGAGAAACGCTAGGGACAAGCTCTTCCTATCCCTTGGGTATTTTTTCTCGATGTCGAGGAAGACCACGTTTGTTTTCGACAGCGAGCGGGCGGAGCGCTCATCTCAGGCACTTGAAGCGCGGGTGAATCTGGTGAGTTCAGAAGCGGAGTAAGTGATTCTAGATTTCTCATGGTGGGGACTCGGCAAGGTCGAGGATCTAGCATACGGAGATCACTCTGTGCCGAAGGAGGTGGGCGATCTTGAGGAGGGTGACCTATTGTTTGGGAATCCTTTGCGGCGGCAGATCCTTTACACGTTCCGAGGGTACCATGCTCAAGAGTGTGTGACGTCCGCGTACGGGTCTATCATGCAACTCACACGCCTGGAAGACTCGCTCGCAATATTGGTATCCTGCTTTCAGCATGGTGAGGGCCGTGGCAGCCAGCGCCAACGCACCTACAGCGTGATATTTTCCCAGTACCTGCCCTTGTCAACCGCACAGATACTATGCAACGTTCGTAGCGCTTTATGCCGCATTGCTGAGCAAGGGATGTTTCGGTATGATTCTACTGTTGATGGGGTGTTGTATGAGTCGGTGAATGACGAGATCTAACGGTCCGGTGAAGGGGCTGGCGAGAAATATCTCGCGATCGCCCCTTGAGTAGCCACAAACCTGGGGAGGGTAGGTTCAGAGAACAAATTGTATGTGGCGGTACGTAAGACGTGGTTTTCGGACAACACTTACAGTATGCGTGGCGGTGTTCTCGATTGCCAATTCGCACGTGCAGACTGAGGGGAGGGACCGTATTAGGTTTGCAAAGGGGCGTCTTGGCAGTCACGGGTTCCCGCCACAACTTTGGATTCTCCTTCGCTCGCTGTTGATGGAGCACAGGACGAGTAGCTGTCGACGCGCAGAAAAGAGACAAGGAAGGAGACCGTGCTTGTCTATTGATAGCTCATTAAACGGATTGTAGTTTTATTGCCTGCTTAATAGTAGTGCAGAGAAAATTGCGTGTCCGTTGGACGGGAAGGTTCAAGTAGGGCTGGTCGTGCATCAGGGTCTCTGTAGAACTCGTTTATGTAGGATCGATGGGAGAGGCAGTGGGGCTGAGGAGGAAGAGGGGGGATGTAAAAATTCGACCGCACCACTTGAGCTGTCGCAATGAGAGTAGAGACCTTGCACGTCCCAAAGCAGGGAAAAGAAAGAGCTCGACCCCCTCGTCGCTGCATCTCTGGAAGCGGGACGGGATATTCTGTGCGATTTACATTCTCATCTCTAGATCACCTCA